>JADOBO010000084.1:0-63888 GCA_016403345.1 Corylus heterophylla | reverse complement strand
ATTCAAGAGTCATTGTTCTGCCACGTGTCCTACTACTAATAAAATAATAAAATAATAAATATTTATTATTTTATTAGTAGTGGGACATGTGACAGAAAAATAACCATTAAATAGAAAATAGACGGCCTGAATTCGAAATTTCAGTAGATCCTAATCCAGTGTAAAACTCTATTTTACATCATTTCAATAGAAATTTGACACATGGTAAAATACCAAATAGAATATAGATGAAAACACATTATCCTTAATTCAAATCAATCCCATTGAATTTCTTAGAGAATGTGATGTAAAACTCTATTTTACTGCCTTCAATAAAAACTTGACACATCAGGTAAAAACACCATATAGGATAGAGATGAAAACACATTCTCCTTAATTCAAATATCCAAAATGGTTTGCTTAAAAAGAAAGAAATACTTTATGAGGCCTAGGGTCCCAATTTCTGTTTTGGTTTGTCTTAAATCTTGATCTTTATAATCAAACATGATACTAATTGTTTCATATATTTCCATTAAAAAATAAAAAATAAAAATGGAGGGGTCGATTAGAGTGACTATTCTACTTGGACATGATCATAGTAGCACCGGCTCGCACTACAGGAAATTAGCTCTTTAGGGGCGACTTAAAGTCGCCCCTAAAGACCCTAAAGTGGACGCTGTTGGCAACAGCGTCCACTTTTCGACCCTAAAAGTGTCGACCCTAATAGTCCGACCCTAATGATCAAATGTCTGATCATCAGGGTCCACTTAAAAGTCGACCCTAATGATCACTTTTAGCGTCCACTTTATCGCCCCTAAAAGTCGCAATGTTTGGACCCTAAAGATGATGTAAACGGAAGCGAAAGTCGACCCTAATAGTCAAGCAATAGCGTCCACTTTTAGTTAACCATTAGCGTCGACTTTATGGACCCTAATATCCCTTTTAAAAAAATAATAATAATAACTATTAGCGTCCAAATAAAAGTGGACGCTGATGGTTAAACCATTAGCGTCCACAAAAGTGGACGCTAATGGTCCTAAAAATTTAAAAAAAAAACTAACTATCAGCGTCCACTTAGAGTCGACCCTAATGATGACTTTTAGCGTCCACTTTATCGACCCTAAAAGATACATGTGTTTGACTCTAAAGATCGATGATGTACACAAAAGAATTAGTCGACGCTAATAGTTGACCATTAGCGTCCACAATTGTTGACGCTAATGGTCCAAAAATATTAAAAATTGACTATCAGCGTCCACTTTGAGGTGGACGCTGATTAGTTGACCATTAGGGTCGACAATTTGTCGACCCTAATGGTCTTTAAAAAAAAAAAAAAACTGCGATCGATCGCACACAAGTGTGCGATCGATCGCATCATCAGTAGGTTTTCAAAATTTGGAGATCGATCGCACTTGGAGTGAGATCGATCGCATTTTCGAAAACCTCACGATCTTCGATCGATCGCGCGGAGTGCGATCGATCGCAGCATCAGTAGGTTTTCGAAATTTTGGGATCGATCGCACCTGGGGGTGCGATCGATCGCAGCATCAGTACGTTTTCTAATAATTTCCAGTTCAAGTGATTCTCAATTCACACAAAAAACATCAAAAAGCAATCGACTAGTCTTAGCAAAAGAGTCACTAATAGAGTAAGATCTTGATGGCTTAAAATATATCATATTTGTAACTCTGACAAATGACAACTAAAACGCCAAAGTGCAGTCCATTCTTATCCATGCAACACATATCAATGATGTTAAAAATTAGACTTTTAGTCAGCTCATTCTTTATCAACCCACTTAACTTGTCTCAAGAGTCATGGAGAGATGAAGACCACATGAAATCAAAATACAACCACCAACCTCTTGTTGAATGTGGACACCAAAATCTCCAAATACAATGTTCCCATACGCATCTTTAGCATTAGTTTTCTGAATAAAATTCTGCATCAAAAAACAATAACATACTGAATTTTACTCTTCATCTTGGGGAAAAATATAATGAAGAAGTTATAAGATCTATGCAATGCAATGAAATGAACACAGGCAGTTTTTCGCAGTATTTCATGAAGCCAAAAAAGAACTGCACAATTTAAATCTCCTGATCAATTAATAGTATTCAACCCAAAAGCGAAAATATGAATTCCTTACGTAACTCACCGCCGTGCTCCTCTCGCGACACAAATAACAGCCGAACCCTTTGTCTCAATCAGTATTTCAGATGACTCAAAACACCATGAGGCCGTGCAAATTAAAAGATACCTTAGATGTGCATATCAAGAGAATCAAGAATACTCACAAAGATAACTATCCAATTAATTGCTAGTAATAAGTACCTCATGAATCAAACATATGTCAATTTGTCCACTAGCTAGGATGCATGCATAGCTATATATCTCTTGCTACGCCCATCAATTTGACAATGCCAACACCATGATAAGCATTGTGCGCCTAACAAGATTGAGGCCAAAAAAAGTTCACTATGAAGAAACCAACACTAAAAGAATTCAGCAGAAAACTTATCCGAGAAACATAACTCCATGCATGGGCAAATAAAATGCACGTAGAGTACCTCTATAAGAAACATTGCATTTATGTTTAAGTACACAACAACATTCTTTGATGAATCAATTAATATATGAAATAATCAAACTAATCTAAATGCCCACAAGAAACATAACTCAAAATGACTAACCTCATCAAAATCATAAAAAATATGTGAGAACTGCCCCATTAACCAAACCTGCCAAGGGAGAAAACTATTAAATATATGTTTTACAATTCATGGGCAGCAAAATTCCAAAACCCAAAATAAAGTACTTATCTGCATTCTCTTCCTTGCCAATTCATCCTCATAAGCAATTTGAGTAATCTACCACAATGAACCAATATATAATATCAAAGACAATGAAAATGAAACCCAAAATGATAGAGAAAGAGATACTAAAAATGTGTTTCTTCATGAAATATATTAAAGCGAGAACCTGCTTGGGCGGTTTAACTTTCTTGTACTCTTGTCATCCCGCATACACTTAAAAATAAAATTTAGAAAGATATTATTACTCCCTTGCATTGTTTACTCAAAGTTCTTTAACCTTGATAACCATGTCAAGGGAGATTTACTAACTCAAAAGTTGTTGAACCAAAAATTTTGCGAATATCTTAATATAATATAAACCAAATAAAAGTACCAACAGATATACATTACCAAACAGATCACGATCAACAAATAGTCAAATACACATTAGCAAATAGAAAGTACCAACAACTATCCAAATACATAGTATCAAAAAATATATCACAAATAGATGCTATCAAAGAGTACATCCTAAATAAAGTTATTCCAAAGCTCCCTTAATTGTTGGCTTCACTTGATGCACCTCCAAGCAAGCTCCCTCCAGACCTAATAGAATAAAATTGCATATAATGATCAATAAGCTTTTTAACGATTACTTAGTATGTGTGTTTTTGTAAAATTAATGCATAGGTAAAGTTTCACTAACCCTCCAATACGTGACATTAAGAACTCAACAGTGGCTTTTAATTTGTTCGTTTCCTCAACGTTGGCTTGCAAATTCTCTCTGTACTGGTGAAGTTCAATTCTAGTCTGTTGAAGCTCGCTTTGAGTATCTTCTTGTCTTTTCCTACACTCATCGTGGTTGTCGAAGTGGGTGAACGCTTGAGATGAAGTTCTTAAAGGGGTAGGAATAAGACCGCATCCCATTCCTCTAACGTGCCCAGTTCGTCGGCCCCCTAGTACTTGTGTGACTATTTCTTGCATTCGGTCATCCACACTTGTTCCCTCCACATCGCCTTCCTCTAAGGCCTCACTAGTTGTTAATTCTTGCATTTGAAGCTGCACAAGTCATAGTTGGCCTTAGTTTAACATATACTTCATGCAAGTTTACTATTCATGTTCTTCACTAATCAACTTAATGATCGGAGCGTAAACAATTACTTACATATAGACTTTTGCATTTGTCGTTCACAAACTGTTTATCCTTTTTTCTTGTATGGGTAACCTCATACAGTTCAACAGGATTAGGCTTCACTTTTGTTTCTTGTTCCTACACATAATACATATAATCAAAGTTTACACTAAATAACGTTACTTTCATTAAATTATGGTACGAGATACTTACCTTTTTGTAAATGACATTGACAAATGAACAAGTCCCAGCTGTGTGATTTGTTTCCAATTTGCTTCTGTTTAGGGTATTTCGTTCAGACTTTTTCTATGAAATTTGGAAAGAAAAAAAAAACACAATTATTCATAAAATGTCTTCAAGTGCATGCAAATTATATCAATTTGAATATTCTAATCAGTATAATAATATATATTTACCTTCCATTTACCGTCATCAAATGAGTCACATATTAGGTTCCACTGTTGAGGACCATACCTTGCTGGCACGTTTTCCCTCCCAATAGCCTTAGCCTTGGCAATCCCCTCATCATCGTCTTTATCAATGCCGTCAAAATATTTCTTGTAATGATCCCTATACAAGTTCGAACGAAGCCTAGCATATGCACGACCCAATTTATTTTCAACAGCTTTGATGTGCTCGTATCGTTCCATATTCAGTGCGAAGTTTGACTGATACATAATAGATAAGAAAACAATGGTAAAAAATGTGTCACATTAATTTTCCATACGAAACATATTATTAAACATTACATTGATATTCATACCTGAACATGAAACAACAACTTGCTCTTTTCTTCACCGGACCTTTTTCCATTCATCGTGATGGAGTTCGCACATGTTACGAATAATCTCCCAATCTTGCTTGCAAACCATGATGCATTCTCGCCTACAGTGCCGGTGTCTATTTGGGATGTTTAGCACTACGGGCCATGCTTAAGTGCGTGGTCACTCAACTTCTTACACTTGGCCTTACCCCTTACACTTCGATGCACGTGGTAGCTGTTATGCAAAACATGGTAACGTAGTAAGTTATATTTGGAAAAGTATATTGTCAAATGTCTATAACAAACCAAAATAATACAAAATAACAGTTCATAAATATAAAATTCATGAACTTACAAGATGCGAGGGGCGGCTCCCTGTGAATCCAATCCTGCCACTGAGTGAGTAGGATTATTAGACTCATGCGAAGGATGCCCATCCACTGACTCGAGGAGGAGGGGGGGCGAGGGCGACACATGCATATCTGTATCACCAAACCCAGAATTGAGAGTCGGACTCTCATGCTCGTCAATAAGGCCCCGGCCTTGACCTTGGCCTCGGCCTCGCCTCGTCTTCTTTGGAACACGTTTGCGTCCTGTTGTTGTCATTGTTATGATCAATCTGCTAACAAGTCAAAAACCACAAAATTATATTAGTCAATTTATAACCATATAGCATGTTCAATATTTTTGACAAACATACAATAATCATGCTAGTAAAAAATAAAAATAAAAACACCACAATATATATATATATATATATATATATATATAGAGAGAGAGAGAGAGAGAGAGCATCAATTTCATTAAATATGCTAATACACTTTGTACTTACACCAAATTTGAGCTTATGTGTTCAACACATTTCATCATCAGATTCATATTCAGAATCTGTAGCACTGTTACTTGAAGATGATTGTTCGTGTTCAGAGTCCTCTTCGTGTTCAGAGTCCTCTTCGTGTTCAGAGTCTATATCGTTATCGCTACATAACTCCTCTTCCTCATCAAAGTTTGTATAATGGTCCTCGTCTGGCAAGTTATCGTTGGCAAACATGCTTGCATCAAGTTGAATATATAATTCGTCAATTGCTATTGTCGCATCATCTCTACGTAATTGAGTGGAGGCTTCAACATTCGCTTCATCAACAAAGACCATATTACCCCCAACACATTCACCTTCCTGGTATACGTCATCACTGAGTCTTTGGTCATCTTCAGATTATCTCCCTTTGTCTCGTTGGAATATCATAGATGTCTCTATTGATCCACTTCGCACCACTTTCCAATTACCACCCAATTTGGGATCATCCAAGTAAAACACTTGCGAAGCTTGACATGCTAAGATGAACGGGTCGGATTCACACCATTTACGAGAAGTATTCACAATCGTGAAGCCTTGGTCCATTCGTACTCCTGTTGCACTCCCAGTGTCCCACCAATCACACTCAAACAAGTACACGAGATTTTGGCCAGGGTAACGTAACTCTAGAATATTTTTTAACTCACCATAATACTCCGTTATTGAGGTTTCGTCCTCACCTGAAACAGAAACACCACTGTTCTGAGTAGTACGAGTTTCTGCACATTCTTTTGTGTGATACCTAACCCCATTCACGATGCAACCTCTATACGAATGAACATGACGATCAGGCCCACATGCAAGATCATATAAGTGTTTTGAGTCATTGGCTGCGGTACGCCCACTATTGTATAAACGTTTATGGAACCAACGCTCAAAGTTAGCTTCATGCTTTTATCAATGTCGGCGCTTCTCTTTTGATCATATTATAATGTTCATGCATGAAAAATAAACGTATTGGTAAATGATCATCAACCCTACAATTATAACATGTCGTAACAAGTAAAACACAAAGGCCATTACTAAACTTACTCCAAATATGAGGCCGTTTCGTTACAATTGGTAAGCACATACCATCGTGCCCTAGCAAAATCATTAGCATCCAGTGTTACTAATTTAGCTGCTCCTAACGGCCGAACTCGTTGGGAGAACACATCCAAGCGCTGGCTCAATTCTACAACATCAACGTCAACATTTCTCCGTTCACGGTTCCATCTTGTCTCAATCCCCCGAAGGTACCGGAGCAGAAGGTCAAGCTCTCCTCAGCTAAGTAACACTCGACAATAGACCCTCTGGACGCGCTTTGTTACGCGTCCACTTCTTATATCTTCCAAGTTCTCTTTCGAACGGATACATCCAACGGTTTTGTACGGGACCAGCAAGCTCGGCCTCCCGAGGTAAATGAAGTGCTAGATGGATCATAACATCAAAAAAGTCATGGAAATATTTTTTCCATTTTGCATAAAATTGTTACAATGTCGACTTTCATTTACTTTAGGATATCAACTTTCAACGTCCGTGCACATAACTGCGTAAAAAATGTACTGAACTCGGTCAATGTTGTTCGTATTTCCGACGTAGAGAAATTTCGAATTGCAACAGGAAGCAAGCGCTGTAAGAAGACATGACAATCGTGGCTTTTCATACTCGAAATTTTACCAGGAAGCTTGTTCACACATCGACCAATGTTAGATGCATACCCGTCAGGAAATTTAACACCTTTCAACCACTCACATAAACTCTTCTTCTCATCTCTTGTCAAGGTGTACTTCGCAAGTGGCATCCTATAAGTTTCACCATTTGGCTGCACATGCAATTCTTTACGTATACCCATCAACTGTAAATCTCTTCGTGCCTTGACTGTGTCCTTGGTCTTCCCATCGATATTCATCAACGTACCTAAGATACTTTCACATATGTTCTTCTCAATATGCATTACATCTAAATTATGACGTAGTTTCAAGCTTGACCAGTAAGGCAACTCAAAGAAAATACTTCTCTTCTTCCAATTCAACACAACATCTGTGTTCTTTCTCTTTCTCCCGCTTGTTTTTCGAAATTGCAAACCCTCAGCATCTCTTAGCTGTTTCAACAATTGACTTCCAGACAATTCTTCAGGTTGCAATCTATGCTCCTCTGTACCATCGAACAAATCTCCTCTTTTGCGCCATGGATGCTCTTAAGGAAGCCACCGACGATGACACATAAAGCACACCTTATGCCCATACTTCAAATACCTGAACGATGTATCCTTATTACATACTGGACATGCAAGCTTTCCATATGCGGGAAAATCATTTATAGTCCATAGTAATGTCGCATGCAATTGAAATGTCTCTTTCTTTGATGCATCGTACACTCGTATGCCTTCATTCCATAAATCTTTCAAGTCATCAACCAATGGCCGCAAATATACATCAATATTCTTTCCAGGATCTGAAGGCCCTGGGATAATAAGGAGCAACATCAAATTTGGACTCTTCATACACATCCACGGAGGGAGATTGTACACCGTTAACATTACTGCCCATATGCTATATGTTGTACTCATATTACCATATGGGTTGAAACCATCACTTGCTAAGCCAAGCCGCACGCTGCGGAATCACTTGCAAACCACTCATGTCTTTTATCAAACTCTTTCCATACAATAGAATCGCGGGTGTCCGAGAGTATTGCCATCATCTTCTCGACCTTCTTTGTGCCACCGCATTTCCTTGGCCATTTCTTTTGTCATAAACAACCGTTGTAACCTCGATTTTATTGGGAAATACCGTAAGACCTTTTGAGGAATATTACTTTTTCTGCCTTTGCCATCAATCCATCTTGAATTGTTGCACTTTGGGCATACCACTTTGTCTGCATGTTCTTTCCAAAAAAGCACACAACCATTCTTGCATGCGTGTATCTTATCGTAACCGAATCCCAAGTGTCGCCTAAACTGTATTGCTTCTCTATACGAGCGTGGCAATGTCTCTCCATCTGGGAGGGCCGTCTTTATCAAGTCAATCATCATATCAAACGCCTTGTTACTCATGTTGCAGAACGCCTTTATATGAAGCATCTTCAGTATAAAAGCAATTGTGTAAATTTCTTGCAGCTGGATAAAGTTCTCGTAAACCATCTTCCCAAAATTGGTAGAAGGAGCTTGTTTGTTCGTGATTATCAGTTGTGGGGCCTGTGAAGTAGAGGATTCTCCGATGTTAGCATCAACAAATGTCCCCATACATACATCGCCTAACAATTCTTCAACTGCATCAACCTCCTCCATCATTTCACTTGTATGTGTGTGCATGTTTGTAGAAGTGTTTTCCCTAAAATGATCTTCCCCGTGAAATATCCATCTAGTGTATGTCGGAGTAAATCCATTCATATACAAGTGACCCTTCACCTCGCTAATATGAGAATAATATCGATTTGCACAATCACGGCATGGACACTTTGTCATATCACGTGAATCAACTGATTTAACTGCCATTCCCATGAATTCTTCCACACCTTTTTGAAATCGCTCAGAACATCGCGTACTTTCCCGCATCCAACTCCTATCCATATTGATGTCCCTATTAAAGGTTATTCGTTACGCATATGTACGCACACAAGGGAATTAGAAGATCGATTCTTAAGAATTGAATTAATAGAATTAAATGGGAGGTCTGTTTCAAATATTAAGAGAGGGAAAGTTTAAAAGGAGCATGAGTAATGAGAGAATTCTAGAAGTGGGTTACTAGTTTAGAACAAATATATACGAAATGATGCTAGCTCAATGCGATGTTACCTAACAAAATATTCTAGAAGTGAGTTACTAGTTTAGAACAAATTTCTATTTGTAATTTATTTACTAGTTTAGCTCAATGACAGTTTTACATTTTTTAGAGAAATGTTAGCGGTCAATAAGTTTTTGATATTTGGCTTATATTCTCTTACACACTCAAGAGATCAACTATTAGACTTATGTAGTCCACCATTGATTTATGTGGAGTCAACATAAGTCCACAAATATAATATTTGATTTGTAAGATTAAATTGACTAAATATGGGAAGAATGGCAATGCTAGGGCAACGAGGATGGGTTAGGTGTGAAAGAAACCCATCCATGTGGAGCTAGGGACAAGATGAAAAATTGATTTGGAAGTATTTGATTATTGTCGGGAAATGATTATGCGGAGATAGTACACATAACACAACGTGATTTGACCAATTGATTTTTTTGACACGTGACAAATGGCCCACTAACGAAAATACATAGAAAGATTGATTTTAAAGTGTCAAAAAATACAAGGACTAATTTTACCATTTTTAAAAAGTCAAAAACACATGGGCCATTTTCGTATTTAACCCTAATTTTAAAGCCTAATATTAGCAATTACATGAGCAAAGTTCCAATAAACTTTACTTTACTTTAATCCATTAATCCATTAAACTTTACTTTAATCCATTAAACTTAACTAATCGGAATCAGAGCAAACTGCGATCGATCGCAGGATCGATCGCAGCATGCGCATACCCAATGCGAGGAACCTCATCGATCTGCGATCGATCGCAGGATCGATCGCAGTACCAGACACCCAATGCGAGGAACCTACTGATGCTGCGATCGATCGCAGGATCGATCGCAGTACCAGACACCCAATGCGAGGAACCTACTGATGCTGCGATCGATCGCAGGATCGATCGCAGGATCGGTCAAATCGAGAAGCAGTACCTGCGATCGATCGCGGGCGATGCGATCGATCGCAGATAGGCGCTGCGAACATCTTCCCGCTTCAGGACACAAATAGAGGACCTTATACACTGACATAGAGGACCTTATACACAAATAGAGGACCTTATTTTTGAATTTTAATCGTATTGATTAGGGAAGAAAACAAGAAGCAGAAGAAGTTGTAATGCATATTAGGGCCATGATTTCTAAATGAAAGGTCATCTAACATATATGCAATAACCTTTATTTATACAAAAGATTAATTTCATAAAATTAATCAAAATCCAGTTCAATTATTTGATGTGTTTGAGAAGAGAAAATAAATATATAATCAAAGGTCATCTAATGATGTGTTTGAGAAGAGAAAATTGCAAAGATTAATTTCATCCAATTCCATTTCTCCGGTTTAGTTAACACTTTAGAAAAAAAAAAAAAAATTACTCATACGAAAAAGAAATCATGGGACTTAATCCAACATCAGCTAAGGACATAGAGTATGGTGTGCTCTTAAGAATTGTTGAGTCCTCTTCAAGCAAACAATTGCCTAAAATAGAATGCTTTCGTAGATCCCGCTTTGAGCCTCTCTCTCCTATGCAATTCCGATAGTATCGTTTCTCCAAGAGCTACCACAAAGCTCTTGGACTCCTCATCTAAACCAGAATCATTGGCCATAATTCTATCCATTAACTTGCACCACCAACATTAAAACCTCTACCAGCAAAGATAATCCACAAAGTCAGAAAGAGGTACCACACTCTCACCATACTTCTCAAAGCCATCCAATTCTGCTGGCCTTGGCCCTAAGCTCCTCTGCTACCTCCATTGCCTTTCATTTATTGGGTATTAGGGGCCTCTCACAATAGCTATGGACTGCAACTGGATAGGAGATTGTAGCCACTAGCTACATCCCAAAACTCAATCGAACGCTTGTCATGATTCTTCTTAATTTCCCAATATATAAAAGGGTGGAAAGTAATATCTTAAACTCAAATCTTTCAAAATAGGAAAAGCAAACCCTTTTTGTAATTTGCTCAGGTAACAGGAAGGGTGACCAAGATCCCTAGTGATAGCTTCACATGCACACCATGGTGGCTCCCTGTTTAGCTTGTGATTCAAACCCTAGAGAGAGAGAGAGAGAGATAGAATCTTTCTATTGGGGAAAGATAAGAAAAAGATGATGTTGGGGCATGTCTAGTGTATAAGGATCAAAGCCATCATAAAGACTGTTTGTGTAATGAGAAAAGGGGGGAATTGGACTCTCTCATGGTACATAAAGATTAAAGGGTCCTCTAATACCCAAGTAGTAACTTTGCTTTTTTCCTTTTGTGATTCTTTTGACTGCCTTCAAAATTCTCGTAGGGATATACAACTCTTTTAAGTTTCTTATTATTTTCGTCCATGAATATAAGTTTATTAAGACGAATAATGTAAATCTTAGTATGTTTTATGAACTTATTTTATTCTTTATTTTCTACTTGTGATATGAAACATCAATTTGTCACAACATTCTATAAGTTGAGATAAACGAACCCACCTAATTTCTAAAAGGCAATGGAGGTAGCAGAGGAGCTTATACAAAAAAAAAGCTTCATTTAAGTGATTTTTTTTAATTTTCTAAATGAAAGGTCATCTAACATATATGCCCAATAAATGAAAGGTCATCTAACATCCAATTTTTAAATGAAAGGTCATCTAACATTGATATAAGTTGGCGCTTTAAAGTTTCTGCTTCATTTTTGTGAGTTGTAAAAGTTTATTAATATTATTTACTTAAGAAATACTAAAACTACACTCTCATCCCACCAAGTTGATATGACATTTCCATCGATCCTTAATTTTCGTTTCTTTGTTACCAAGGATTTATTGGTTGATGAACACTACCAAGTTAGCCTAAATGAAATGAAAATTGTATTTCTTAAGTAAATTATCAATAATTTTTTACATCAATGAATATCAATAATTTCAAATTTTAAGCACGAAATAACATCCAAGATCTCACAACATTTGTGCAAATTATCACAATCAACCAACCAACCACTATAAGTCCAATAGTCCACTATCTATCTTCCAATTAAATGTATATAGAGGTTCATGAGAAATGAAGCAATATAAGATGGTGTAAAAGCAACAAGTAGACAATCAAACGTACCATCTAGAACCTCTATTAGAGTTTGAATTTACAAGCAATTTCATGAGAAATGAAGCAATATTGTGAAACTAATTCATTATTTACCCATTCTTGAGCTATTAGAGTTTGCATTTACAAGCAATTTCATGATAAATGAAGCAATATTGTGAAACTAATTCATTTGAGAATGGGTAAAGAAATATTGTGAAACTAATTCATTATTAACCCATTCTTGGGCTATTAGAGTGTGAATTTATAAGAATTGTGATAACTTTCTTTACCCATTCTTGCTCCTTTTCTTTACCCATTTCTTCAAATCACAATTCATGGATATTATTGAGTGATTGAGAGGCATTTAAGGTTTGCAAGGGTTTAGGAGAAACTCATACCTGAGAGAGCTACAAGAGAGTTGATGAACACTGGAGTGAGAGCTGGCAGTGAGAGAGGTTCGCCGGAAACAGCTGCCGGAGAGAGAGAAACTTGCGTGGAGTGAGTGAGAGAGAGAGAGAGCTCGAGAGAGAGGGAGGGAGAGAGTGAGAGTGAGCTCGAGAGAGTGAGAGAGTGAGAGTGAGCTCGAGAGAGTGAGAGAGTGAGATTGAGAGACAGCGTGAGAGTGAGAGTGAGAGTGAGAGACAGCTAGCGTGAGAGTGGGGAGAGGAATGGCGGGAGTGAAAATAAACAGTGCCCAAAATTTTAGAACCCCCGCCACTTTTAGTTCTGAAATTCTTTTGTGAACAATTAGACAGATACCACTTTTAGTTCTGCAAAATTTAGTTCACAAAAAAGCTATTGGTAAACTTTTTTGTGCAACTAAATATTTGGGGTATTTTATTTACAAAAAAAAAAAAAGAGAAAAATATAAATAACTACAGTAGCCTGTCAAACTATCAAATTGTATCAAAAAGTCTACTTATTTTGTTATATTTTTATAATACCTCTATTCTTTTAACAAAGTAAAATCAAATGTACGGTTCTTTAGATATTTTAAAAAAATAAACAGTTTATTCCCTGAAGTCAAATTTTGTACCTTTAATTTTACTTTAATACGATATGAAGAAATTTGTAATTTAGGTAAACTACAATGATTAATTATTTATTATATTCTTCCAAAAAACATTTAATAAAAATAACACACGGATATCCTACGTGAATCAATTCTATTGCAATTTACAAGATGATGCAAAAGCAATCCCGAATAAAAAAAAAAAAATGATTAAAAAATAATATTTAATAAAATAAAGAATATGGAGTTGGTATTAAAAAATTAGTAGCTAAAATATAGAATTGTGCTTTGACTAGGTAGAATACATCTTACTGCTGAAGATGCTCTTGAAAGTTCATTGTAGCAGTAATAGGAAAATCTTCTATTTTACAGTGTCTATTGGAGCAAGAAAAGTTAACAAAATAGCTAAATTTAACTAAAAAGCTAGTTTAAAAATACTACTGGAGATGCTCTAAATTTTAATATTTTTTAAAATGTGTGTGTGTGTGTTTTATTTTTTTGCTTTGGTTGTAATATAATATAAAATTAAGGTTTTAGTATTTTATATATTGAGATATTTTGTTATTGTTTTTAAATTTTTGTTAAAAAAAAAAATAAAAAAATGGCCTGATACGTGGACAGTTGAATATTAGATTAGTGTTGGAGACAGATGCCCTGATTTGTCAATAAAGGGAAATTCAAAAAGAAAAGAAAAAATTGCACTAGAATTATAGAATGAGAGAAGTGAAAAGAATAAAAATGAAGTAAATAAATATGACACTAATTTGTATGTTTATTAGGATCGATCGGATCGGATGTTTGATAGATCAAAAATGAAGTAAATAAATTATAACACTAATAGGATATCCGTGCGATCAATCGAACTAATTCATTAGGATCGACCGGATGTTTGATCGATCATTTAATCATATCGCGATCAATCGAACTAATTCATTAGGATCGACCGGATGTTTGATCGATCATTTAATCATATCGCGATCAATCGAACTAATTCATTAGGATCGACCGGATGTTTGATCGATCATTTAATCATATCGCGATCAATCGAACTAATTCATTAGGATCGACCGGATGTTTGATCGATCATTTAATCATGTCAAGTTTTATTGATTGTATCCCGATCAATTTAAGTAATGCACTAATATAATAGAAAATGCTTAGAGTTCAATTCAATGTTCGATCGAACATTTAATTTGTTTGAATTTTGTTCGATTATTTGATGTTATCACGATCGATCTTACGAATGCACTAGGTTGGACCAATTGGATGTCTAATCAAACATTCAATTTCAATTGTTTCAAGTTTGATCTCACATTTGATCATATCATAATCGAAGTTGTTGTACATTATGCAATAAAAATTAAAAAAATAATAATTGCATAAAATATATATATATATATATATATATATATGTGATTCTGTGATTGCGATCGATCGCACATTGGGTGCGATCGATCGCAATCACAGAATCAACACGCGGATCCTTGGCCGAGTGCGATCGATCGCACTATGTGTGCGATCGATCGCACTCGGACAGCACACCACGTGACCTATTTTAGGTCACTTTCCCCCCACCCCCACAAACATTTTCTACTCCCCACTGCGCCGTACACCTCTCCAAGGCTTGGTCCACGCACCTCCGGCACAACTTATTCGTCCACCATTGCCAATCACTTCTACCACACAACCACCACACGGTTGTCTTCTCCGGCAACCATACCAGGTACTTTTCACCACCTCTAGTACTTTACACCCTATTCCCCATTCCCATCAACACCCCAACCACGAGCACCTTCACGAGATTTTTTTTTTTCTCATATTTCTGCAATTGTGGGTGTTCATCCACCCACATTGCTTTGTTGTGGTTGGGTTTGGATGTTTTTGCAGGGGGTTTTGAGGGAAGTTGTGTTGTTTTGCAATTTTGCCTATCTCTAGTGCACGCCAGGTGTTCGACAAAAGTCCCCAATCACGGTCATCATGCCAAGAACTCGAGCTTCGTCCTCCCGAGGGTCTGATACCCGAGCCACTTCTCCCCCGCCCACTTTTGAGGAACGGGAGCTGCTATTTGAGACCACTTTCGCCATTCGCGAAGACTTTGAAAATCTTGAGGGGACTCAATGGGCGGTCGCCGAGTTCAAGCGACGGGGGCTAAAGAAGCTTTTCAAGCCGGTCACCCCACCGCTACGAAAATTGGTGATCGAGTTTTATGTCCACCTATATCATGACTGCAGAACATAGCTGCCCTCTCTTGAAAGTGCAAGGCAAAGCTATTGACATAACACGGGCCGACATTGCTGCTGCCCTTCAATGCAATGATGAGCAACCTCCAGAAGCCGCACAACTTGCTGACCAACCGGACAGCTTCTACGTGGCGGAAATTATTGACGACATGTGCGAAGGGATGCATGCCGATGCCCACCATAATGCCGCCAGCCGATCAAAGCTACCTCAACGGCTTTGGTTTGTGGACTCCGTATTACACCGTAATGCGTTTCCCTTGGGGCACAAAAGTCAGAGGCGGGATCAATTTCTTCAAGCACTCTACGCCTTCCATAAAGGTGCTTGGTACTCCATTCCCGACATAATTTGGAGGCAAATTTACAAATTTTGGAATGGGGTGCACGTTGGAGGAGCGGGGTCCACACATTCATGGGGGTTGCCTTTCCCATACTTAATCTCCTACATCCTCCGGAAGAAAGGCGTCAAGGGTACCGCAGCTGATGAACCAGTCACTACTACTCCCATATTTGGCATTCGCCAATGGAACAAGAGCCTCTCCCACATGCCCCAGGTAGCTCCAGCACCAGCAGCTGCTGCGGAAGAGTATGAGGCCGAGCCAATGGCCGAAGATGAACCAATAGTTGATTCAGAGGCAGCTGAGGAGGAGGCCCCGAGAATTTTTCGTGAAGCACGAAACCGCTCAGTTAGTGAAGAAATAGCGGGCCTTCGGAGAGAGTTGGCTGGCCAAAGAAAGGAGGCTCGGAAAAATAACGAATCAATGGACAAACGCCTAGGCGCCTTAGAAGAATTGATGCAGTCCATTGTCAACCGGTTGCCACCACCATCTGCAGGAGCATCATCTTCTAGACAACGATGGCGGGGACTATCATCCGGTCAAGACATTAAACTTAGCGCTCATGGGAGGCACCCCATAGTTTACCCTTTTTATTTTGTTTAGTATGTTTTAAGTTAATCTTTTTATTTGTCTTTAGTTTTGTTTCTTTTGACTTGCTTTTGTGTTTTCTTATGGGAATGACCCCGTATTTGGACATCATAGATGGTTTTTGAATTGCAAGGTATCAATATATTTTCACTTAAAACTGAGATGAATTATTTTACGGTTTAGATTTTATTTTGTTATATTTAACAGTGTAAAATCTTTCCATAAGGTATCAATATATTCATCATATAATATATATACACTATTAGATCTGTAAAAATTAATATGAATTATGAAATGAGAATTAACTCTTCAAATTAGTTCATATGTAACAACTAACCAAATGGCAAATATATACAATTTAAAATCTTTCTTTAGGAGGATGGAATCGACGGTGCATATTGTGTCACTTTATTTAAAAATTTTAAATAATGCAGTGATATATATATACACAATTTTAGTAGATGTTATTGGGCAGTAATAAAATATATATATGTATTTGAGCTTTTCTGCATGGGTGCGGTCGATTGCAATAACAGAAAGTTGGAATCAAACTTTGCATTCTTCGCGATCGATCGCACCTTGTAAAAGCGATCGATCGCAATAACGAAAGTTTGATACCAACATTCAGGATCGCGATCGATTGCACACAATGTGCGATCGATCGCAGTATCAGAAAGTTTGATTCCAACTTTGTTGTTGCGATCGGTCGCACCATGGTTACGATCGATCGCAGATGTCGAATATTGATTTCAACATTCATTATGCGATCGATCGCACACGATGTGCGATCGATCGCAATAACAGATGGATTATTTTTTTTTTATTTTACTACGGACTCTTTAGGGTCGACAAAAAGTCGACCCTAATACATAAGCATTAGGGTCGACTATTAAAGTCGACCCTAATGAGGTATCTTCAGCGTCCACTTGGAGTGGACGCTATTAGTCATCTATTTTAATTTTATTTTTTATTTTTTACCGACTCTTTAGGGTCGACAAAAGTCGACCCTAATACATAAGCATTAGGGTCGACTATTAAAGTCGACCCTAATGATGTATCTTCAGCGTCCACTTAGAGTGGACGCTATTAGTCAGCTATTTTAATTTTTTTAATTTTTTTTTATTTTACTACGGACTCTTTAGGGTCGACTTTTGTCGACCCTAATACATAATCATTAGGGTTGACTATTAAAGTCGACCCTAATGATGTATCTTCAGCGTCCACTTAGAGTGGACGCTATTAGTCACTATTTTAATTTTTTTAATTTTTTTATTTTACTACGGACTCTTTAGGGTCGACTTTTGTCGAATTTAATACATACATTAGGCTTCGACTATTAAAGTCGACCCTAATGATGTATCTTCAGCGTCCACTTAGAGTGGGCGCTATTAGTTATCTATTTTAATTTTTTTAATTTTTTTATTTTACTAGGAACTCTTTAGGGTCGACTTTTGTCGACCTAATACATATCATTAGGGTCGACTATTAAAGTCGACCCTAATGATATCTTCAGCGTCCACTTAGAGTGGGCGCTATTAGTCACTATTTTAATTTTTTAATTTTTTTATTTTACTACGGACTCTTTAGGGTCGACTTTTGTCGACCCTAATACATACTCATTAGGGTCGACTATTAAAGTCGACCCTAATGATGTCTCTTCAGCGTCCACTTAGAGTGGACGCTATTAGTTATTTATTTTAATTTTTTTAATTTTTTTTATTTTACTACGGACTCTTTAGGGTCGACTTTTGTCGACCCTAATACATAATCATTAGGGTCGACTATTAAAGTCGACCCTAATGATGTATCTTCAGCGTCCACTTAGAGTGGACGCTATTAGTTATCTATTTTAATTTTTTTAATTTTTTTTATTTTACTACGGACTCTTTAGGGTCGACTTTTGTCGAACCTAATACATAATCATTAGGTCGACTATTAAAGTCGACCCTAATGATGTATCTTCAGCGTCCACTTAGAGTGGACGCTATTAGTTATCTATTTTAATTTTTTTTTTTTTTTACTACTTACTCTTTAGGGTCGACAAAAGTCGACCCTAATAACTAACTATTAGGGTCGACGATGAAAGTCGACCCTATTGAACTTTTTTGTGATTTTTTTTTTTTTTCGCAGCTTATAGCGTCCACTTAAGTGGACGCTATTTGTTAATTATTAGGGTCGACTATGATGGACCCTAAAAGTTTTTTTTTTGCCGCTTAAAGTTTTCCCGCCCCTCGGATAATTCCCGCGCGTGTATTAGGGTCGACTTATTAGCGTCCACTATAAAGTGGACGCTAATAGTGAAATTTTCGACCCATTATTAGCGTCGGCTATTAGGTGGACGCTAATACTGAACTATTAGGGACGACTTTGATAGTCGCCCCTAATAGTTGAGTATTAGGGGCGACTTTTTAGTCGCCCCTAATAAGTCGCCCCTAATGAACAACTTTCTTGTAGTGTCGTTGGGAACTGCACAAAAAGGGCATAGACGATGAAAGCCGTATGAATTAATTCAAGTTTGATTGAGTCATAACTTGGCCCAACTCTATCAGGACATCTGTAGGACCAAAAATGGCTAATGCTAATCAAGTTTAAAAATTTTCATTACGGGAGTCAAACTCCACCCTAATACTTGTCCAATCACTTAGGAATTTGCATGAGATGTATAGCCATAACTTACCTATTGTTTTTCATGACTCTGCACTTTTACAGTTCACCAAGTCTTTCACATGATCAAAATTTTTTAGCAAAACAAACATTTTATTCAAGTGATGTGAGATATAGGGAGTAATGCGCACTACAAGTCTTTTTTGTGTCACTCTTAAGTCCCTCTAAGAATGATGTGGCTCTTAAAATCATCATTGTGCTTGTGATTGATCATTATTGAATTTTGATCAAATGATGATTTTAAGAGTCACGTCATTCTTGGAGAAACACAAAAGTGACACAAGAGAGACTTTTAGAATTACTCATATATGGGGATTAATAATTGGCATTGTTGGAATTTTTTTTTTTTTTTTTTTTTCTATAATTTTCAGAATTTTTTAGATCATTGCTTTCTTTCTCTAGTCATGTTGACTCTCTGCGTATGAAGGGCTCTTCGATCATCCTTTCGTTAACAACGACCTTCTCTAATTGTAGCACTACCAAGCTTGCATTGCATACGGTATTTTGAGGGAGTTTGGCATTTGGTGAAAAACTTCCTTTTAGCAAGCTCGGTTAGGATGACAATTTGAGTTCGCATGTCGGGTTTGGTTGTGTCGAGACATGTGTACGTATAAGATTATTTTGGTCGACTCTAACCTTTTAATTTTGTATTGAATTTCTATCAGGGTTCTCGAGTAATGTTAAAAATTGGCGGGGGTGTCAACCCAATCTCGACTCCCTGTTTTTGGCCAAAACCAAGGTACCCCGGTTCTTGGTTTTGGGCAACTGGGAACCGAGAACCGAGTCCCAGTTACCGGCCGGTTCAAGTTTGTACTCAGTCTGGTAACCGGTTTTTTAAGAATTTTTTTTTTTTAACCCGTTTAATATATATATATATACACTCGGTTCCGCTTTCCCGGTTATAACCGGGTGCCAAAAACAGGGACCAGAACTGGGGTCCCCAGTTTTTGGTTTTTTGCAACCAAAATTGGAACTTGCTCCCCGGTTTCCTGATAATTTTTTACACCCCTAAAAATTTGTTGTCATTATGTTGTGTGTTGAGTTTGAGTCGTGTTGGAGAAATGTATATAAGACTATAGAGCATCTCCAGCAGAGTAGCTAAATGGCTCATAATAGGTATATTTAGCTATTATGAGCACTTTTTTATTTCCAACAAATTAGCTCCGGAATAGGTAAACTACATATTTAGCTACAGTGAATAGCTACTTATTACTATTCACTGTAGCACAATGTTCAAATTTTTTAATATTTTTCTCTCTTCTCTCTCCCTCAACTTTTCTCTCTCTTCTCTCTCCTCTCCCTCCCTCAATGGCCTCGTTCAACACAACCTTTCTTAGTCCTTTGGAGACTCACTTTCTCCAACAAGAAAGTTCATCTACACTCCGTTTTTGTTGAGACGCTGGCAATATTGGTTCCCATTGTTATCGCGATTCATTCTCATTCCTCAACATTAATTATTGAAATTGTTATTGTTTTGATGCCGTTCTTTCTGCCCCCAGTGGATTTCAGACCAAGAGAGCATGATCCAAGAGGGCATGGATTTCTCGACTGCTTTGACCTAAAAGGGCATGGCTGGTAATAAAAATCATACCGAGGAGAAGGGGAAGGGGTTCATATAATAGATGAGAATTGGGAAATGCTTCAGATCGATGATGAACGAAGACTAGAAAAAGAAAATAATAAAGAAAGATTAAAAAATAATATTTTTTTTTAAAAAATAGAGAATAAAATAAAGAATCTATTGGAGTTGGCATTAAAATATGAGTAACTAAGATAAAGAATTGTGCTTTTTGACTAGGTAAAATACCTTTTACTGCTGGAGATGCTCATTAGAAACACACAATAATAGGGATAAGATTAGAGTTAGATAGCTTTAATAGTTGAGTTGGAATAGAATTCCAACTTATTAATATCAGATTATTTAATAATAATATTAAGTTATTAGGATTAGAGTTATTTGAATTTGAATATTAGAACTTTAGGCGTTCATGAGAACTAATTAGACGTATGTCTAGGAGTACTGAAGCTCATCCACATATTAAGGCTTGGGCATTACGGCATTACGATACTTCAACAAGTCACGTAACTTAAGGATAAAACCCTAATTTTAATTCCTCCAAACCTCGTACAACTGAAATCCCTCTTTTTCAAATTAAGTTTCTCTCTTCCTCTATACAATTTTCTTGGCTTAATTTCTGTGTGTTTGATCAGCAAAATGGGTATCATAAGGACCAGCTTCTCGCTCATGGTGGGGACTCTGTGTGGGATTTATATCGCTCAGAACTACAACGTTCCCAGCATCAGAAAGTTGGCCGATTCCGGCCTTTTGATGGCCAAGCACGTTGAGGAAACCTACCGCAAGCCCAACACCCCGACCCCGGACAACACGGCCACGACCCAGGACGACGGCGACGTTTTGAAGTAATCAACTCATTTTGCAGGACCATTTAAAAATCTAGTCTTTTATATATTATAAGTATAACTCTTGGGATTATATTGATTGGTGTGTTCTTCGATCATATCCTGGTCTTTGTGATCGTTTGTAATAGGAATAGCGCGGTTTTGATTTCCACGATTCTCCAGTTGAGTTATAAATTTGTTTCCGAGCATGATTCTCTAATCGGATTGTAGTTTGAGGTAACTTTCCTGTAAACGTTTGATAAATTAATTAACTCATTGATGATTTTATTATTAATATTCTAGTGTTTTTAAAATAGATAACAGTCAACTATTTTGATAAACTTACTTTTGAAATAATGATAATTAAACTAACCTTAATCCTAATTCATAAAAACTAATCTTAAAATACAAAGATAAAATCATATTTGGCCCTTAGATTTTCATTTGGTTTGAATTTAATCTTTAAATTTTCAATTTCAATAATAAGATTATTGAATTTTGTCAATACGACACCAAGATCAAAAGCAACACCCCAAGAAAAATCGTAGCATTTTTCAAATTTTAAATAAGTCTTTATGTTACACTTCACCTCATCAATAAAAGAAAAACAAACAAAAATTTCAGGTGACTACGTACAAGTGTCCTTGGATTTAAGCTGAAGTAAAATCAAAACACCTTGGTGTTGGTTCTCATAAACCCTTCGTCAGTCCATACGAATAATAAACAAGACCAACTATTCAAGATTATTATAAATTAAAGCTTATGTTGTGGTTTTTTTTCAATAAACACAAATATAATCCAACGATTTTACTATATATATATATTTTTAATAATGCTATACGCCACATTTTCTTTTGAAAAAAAATGCAAAAATGCCACGGAAACACCAGCGTGGCGTGGTGCGCTGTGGATGTCTGCCATTTATCCACCGGCAAAGTCAAACATCGAGCCACGAGTGGCTATTACGATGTGATGTTGGCAAGACTGCAATTTGATGGAGATATGTACGTAAGAGGTTAATTAATTATTTATATTTGACCTATATTTTCTTACAAATTCAATAGATCAACCATTAGACTTATGTGGTCTACCATTGACTTATGTGAGGTCCACACAAGTTCACAAATCTAATTACAAATTCAATAGATCAACTATTCGACTTATGGGTTTTATCATTGACTTATGTGAGGTCCATACAAGTTTACAAATATAATGATTGATTTGTAAACTGAACTGAACAAAACAAAAAAAAATATTAACCCCTATAGCATTTCTCAATTTGATGAGTGTAGCAGTGTTTGCGAGCAAACTCGGGATTGGCTTGTATAAGCTCGATTCATACTTGACTCGATTATTAAATGAGACGCTTCGTGAATATAAATTTTGGCTCGAATATTAAATGAAGGAAGCTTGGCTCAACTCCGTTAGGCTCGTGAGCAAGCTTGTATAAGACTCAACTTGCTTATTAGGCTCGACTTGTATAATTTTTTTTTATCAAGTAACTAACAATATATAGTCAATATTACTCAATAATAACAAATATACTATATAACTTATTTTAATTAATTCATATATATATAATTTTTTTAACATTATTTGCTCTCTCTCTCTCTCTCCCCGTCTTTCCATTTTTGATTCTCTATTGCTCGTCTTCTTCACCCAAACAAAAACAAGCTTTCTCCACTTAGTCGTGATCAGAGAGAGAGCAATCATTAAAAAGACTCATATTCAATTAGAGCAAATCCAAACGAAAGGAAGAAGAATCAAGCAGAAACTATTGATGGAGATTGAAAAATGCAAAAACTATTGAAGAATCAAATAGACCCAAATTAACACTTTGGATCACTCCCTGTCTGGTGAACGAGAGTGAGATAGTGGGAAATGAGAGTTAGGGTGAAAGATGCGTTGTGACTGGTGAGGGAGATTGAGAGAGAGACGTTGAAAAAATATTTTTTGTAGGGGGCGTTGTCCTATTGCAGTCTGAATACAACTTGTTAACTTCTCCCACATTGCTAAGAAAATACTAATTCCCAAGATTGCTTATCTATAAAAGGATGTATATCCTCTCTCTTCAAAACCAAGTGTCTTGTTGTATTGACTTAGGCTTCATACTCGACTATCCAGGCTAAGTAAATACTCATATGCAAGTTGGCTTCTTGAATCGTTTAAGAGTACTTGAAGTTTAAATTTAAAAAATAAATAAATAAATATAAGAGACAGCTGGCAACCTGGCTCAACTTGGCTCGACTTATTATGAGCTCGAGCTCAATTTTTTTGCTCGTCCTTGAGTTCGAACATAAAATTTAAATGAGTCAAGCCCAAATAAGAAAAGTTCGCTCAGACGGGACTCGTTACCCCCTCTAAATACGTGTCTCCAATGTATCTCTAAATGTGTGTCTCCCGTGTATTTAATTGATACAGTGGAAGAGACTTCCTTATTTCGTTAAATAATATGGTGTTACTTAAAAAAAACCTGGAATTAGCGTGACATGCGACTCTTGTCTGCCAATTCCCGTTGGAGTGGTCAACCTCGAATCTTTCGAAATGATGTATTCTCTTTTCAACATACATTTTACAATTAAGAAAGATTAAAATTACTTAAAATAAAAGAAAGTGGGTGCTTGTTTATTCCGTAAAACATGGAATTACATGTGACTTTCTTGCTCTCATTTGTCTCCAACTGGCTTAGAGCATTCTTAATGAAAGAGTCAAAATGTTACTTTTATCTAAAATGGCTCTTCAAATGTTTAAAAAACTCCATATATTGGATTAGTCAAAAGAAAATGTAAAATAGATATTTTATTGGAAGAAGTAAAAAAAAAGCTAAATGTAGCAACACTTTTCAAATGAGCTATTTTAATTTTCATTTTTTCTCTCACCTGTTTTCTCTTTTTCTCAAATCTTTTCCTACTTTTTCTCTGCATGTTCTCTTTTTCCTAAAACTTTTCATATTTTTCCTCTCACATGTTCTCTTTTTCCCAAAACTTTTCTTACTTTTAATAATATCTTAAAGAATAGATAGAAATATAGCTAATCGGATGTAGAGATATTTAAAAATGACTTAGTTAAACTAGATAAAAGTAAGTTTTGAGAAGCCATTTTACATAAAAATATGGCTCCTCCATTGAGAATGCTCTTAGTTTAGAGCATTCCCAATGGAAGAGCCAAATGTTACTTTTATCTAAAATAGCTCTTCAAATGTTTAAAAAACCCCATACATTGGATTAGTCAAAAGAAAATGTAAAATAGATATTTGATTAGAAGAGGTAAAAAAAAGCTAAATGTAGCAACACTTTTCAAGGGAGCTATTTTAATTTTCATTGTTTCTCTCACCTGTTTTCTCTTTTTCTCAAATCTTTTCCTACTTTTTCTCTGCATGTTCTCTTTTTCCTAAAACTTTTCATATTTTTCCTCTCACATGTTCTCTTTTTCCCAAAACTTTTCTTACTTTTAATAATATCTTAAAGAATAGATAAAAATATAGCTAATCGGATGTAGAGACATTTAAAAATAGCTTACCTAAACTAGATAAAAGTAAATTTTAAGAAGCTATTTTACATAAAAATATGGCTCCTTCATTGAGAATGCTCTTACAATTTATCAGACAACTTTCCCCTTCAATTGCATGTGATCACATGTGGCCGAAATCTATTTTTTATTTGTATTCAACACTCCCATACATTTTACATTTAAGAATGATTAAAATTACTTAAAATATAAGAAAGTGGGGGGTTAATGTTTATTTGGTAAAACATGGAATTACATGTGACTTTACTGCTGTCGTTTGTCCTCAGCTGGTGTAGTCTCCAACTTATCAGACTTGGGCCCTTCAATTGCATGTGAAGGCTCACATGGGGCACAAATCTTAAGTTAAGTTATATTCCAATAAATATTTATATACGTAAACAATAAATAAATGGGTATACTCAAATCTCGCTCAAAGTTTTAAAGTTTAAATCTTATAATTTGAATATTTTAATTAAAAACCCATAATTTAAAACATTGTAATTTTGTCTTGTCATTAACCGACTTTAATTTAGACTCACGGATATAAATGCATGATTTATGTTCGTACTTGAACCTTTCTACTCACAGCAAACTTATCTTCTCATTTTCAACAACAATTGTAAGAGCGCCTTTGAGCATTCCTTCACTCGCGTTCAAGAAATGGCAGAACGACTTCTCTTCGGTGTTGTCGAGGGAATCATCAAGACTTTGGCCTCACCGGCTGCCAAAGAGCTTGGACTGCTCTGGGGTGTCCAAGATGAGGTTGAAAGCCTGGCGAATACCGTTTCAACAATCAAAGATGTACTTCAAGATGTGGAGGAGAAACAAGCTGCAGGAGATCATGCTGTTACACGTTGGCTCGGAAGGCTAGAAGATGCCATGTATGATGCTGATGATTTGCTGGATGCTGTTTCCACTGAAGCTCTACGAAGGCAAATAATGACTCGTGATAAAAAGGCCAAAAAGGTACGCATTTTCTTTTCCAAATCTAACCAGATTGCCTATCGTCTTAAAATGGCCCATAAGATTAAGGCCATGAGAGAGAGGTTGGATGCCATTGTCGCCGATAGGCATAGATTCCACTTGGAGGTACGCCATGTGGAGACACAAGTGGGGGGAAATAGGGAGAGGGATAACACTCATGGTTATGTATGTGCGGAAGCAGTTATTGGTCGAGATGGTGATAAGAAGGCAGTTATAGACCATCTGCTGGAGTCCAACATTGAAGACAATGTTTCAATCCTTCCAATTGTTGCCATTGGTGGATTAGGGAAGACTACACTGGCTCAGCTCATATTCAGTGATGAGCAAATCCAAAAGCATTTTCAGCTCAAAATGTGGGTGTGTGTCTCTGATCCCTTCCACGTTAAAAATATTGTTGAAAAAATCATAGAATCTCCCACAAACGTGAAAGAAATGCATACATTGGTGGGTGAACTAAAAGAAAAAATCAATGGAAAGAAATACTTGCTTGTGTTGGATGATGTGTGGAATGAGGATCATGAAAAATGGTCTCGCTTGAAACAAGTGTTGATGGGTGGTCCAAGCGGAAGTAGAATATTAGTTACTACCCGCAGTGAAATCGTTGCAAGGATTGTCAAGACTGTTGAATCACATCCCTTAAGGGGTTTAGACGAACACGCGTCATGGTCTTTGTTTAAGCAGATGGCATTTGAGAGAGGACAGGAGCCGAAGGAGAGTTCAAGCATCGTAGCAATTGGGAGGGAGATCCTAGCAAAGTGTTCAGGTGTCCCGCTGGCCATAAGGACAATTGGAGGTTTACTACGCATCAAAAATTCAGAAGCAGAGTGGTTGGCTTTTAAGAAGAATGAACTCTCAAAAATATCTCAGAATGAAAATGACATCTTACCAACTCTCAAGCTGAGTTATGATCATCTTCCTTCACATTTGAAGCATTGCTTTGCTTATTGCAGATTGTATCCAAAAGATTACCAGTTTAATAAATCAAGTCTGATTCAGCTTTGGATAGCACAAGGGTTTGTCAACTCATCGGACAAGAACCAATTAGAATATGTTGGTAATGAGTATTTTATGGATTTACTTTGGAGATCATTCTTTCAAGAAGCTGCAAGGGATAAGTTTGGTAATATAATTGGATGCAAAATGCATGACCTCATGCATGACCTTGCCATTTCAGTGGCAGGATCGATGATTGCCACATTAGATAATGACAAGGAGAGAAACGTTGCTGAAAAAACTCGTCATGTATCAATTGTTGGTTACGATATCAATACTTCATCAATTACAACCTCATTGAGTAAAGCAAGTAGTATGCGAACATTTCTTTATCATTGTTCCGCTCTCTGCAAATTTTGGGGTGAGTCAGATATTGAAGCAATTTTTTCAACTTCCAAGTTCCTGCGCGTGTTGGTTCTGGACAACATAACTTTTGATTTTCTGCCCAACTCTATTGGGAAGTTGAAGCATTTAAGATATCTTAATCTTTTTGGGAATTACAATCTCCAGAAGCTACCCAATTCTATAACCATGTTGCAGAATTTGCAAACACTAATACTTTCAAATTGTTCAGAGCTTGAAGAATTGCCGAGAGACATTAAAAAATTAGTCAATCTCAGGCATCTTGATATAGAAGGATGTGATAAGTTGGCTTATATGCCACGTGGGTTGGGGCAACTGACTAATCTTCAGACTTTATCAAAATTTGTGGTCTACAAGGATCCTCTCTTTAGGCATAGCAGTGGGTTAAAAGAACTAAACGGACTAAATAACTTGAGAGGACACTTAGTTATTGAAAATCTGAGACACAGGAAAGATGCTACGTCAGAATGTAAGGCTGCAAATTTAAAGGAGAAACAACATCTTGATGCTTTGGATTTACGGTGGAGTATCAAAGAAGGTGTCATTGCTTCGGACGATATTGCTGATGATGAAGTGTTATTGGAAGTCCTCCAACCGCACCAAAATCTGAAAAAACTTTGTTTGCAACACAATTACGGTGCAAGGCTTCCGATTTGGCTTTCGTCACTCACAAATCTTGTTAGATTTGAGTTAGAGCGGTGTACGAAATGCCAATATCTGCCACCATTGAATCAACTGCCTTCTCTCAAAGTTCTTCGTCTTGACCAAATGGATGCTCTGGAGTACATATCATCAGGCAGTGGTGATAGCAATGAGTTTTCTTCTTTTTTCCCATCTCTCGATAAAATCGAGCTCATTAGTTGCCCTAATCTCAAGGGGTGGTGGAGGAGGAGGGATTCTTCTGTGGAGGTCAATAGTGATAGTCATAATTTTGTTGAAATAACGGAGCATCCTTTACTCCCTTCCTTTCCTCGTCTTTCAAAATTAGAGATATGGAGTTGTCCTATGTTGACCTCCATGCCAATGTTTCCACGTCTTGAAGAAGAGTTGAAACTTGACAATGCTAGCTCAAAGCCACTGCAACAGACAATGATGATGAATATGGCAGCACCGCAAAGGCCAAAGTCCACAACAATAGCCTCCTCTTCATCCACTCCTCTCTCAAAATTGAAGTTTATACTACTGGCTTCCATTGCGGATTTAGAAACTCTGCCAGAGTAGGGGTTGAAAAACCTCACTTCTCTAGAGACTTTAATAATAGGGAACTGCAATAGATTAAATTCTCTCTCCCCAGGTATACAACATCTCACTGCCCTGCAAAACCTGGATCTACATGATTGTCGTGAGCTTGAGCTAGCCAATGATGAGGATGAGATGCAATGGAAAGGCCTTAAGAGCCTCCTGTCTTTGGAGTTTACAGAGCTTCCGAAATTGGTGTCTCTCCCGTTGGGGCTTCAACATGCGACCACTTTGCAAAGGCTCAGTATTTCAAATTGTGTAAACTTAACGGCTATACCAGAGTGGATCCACAACTGCACATCACTTCAAGAGCTTTTAATTAATGGATGCGCCAATTTGACATCACTGCCCGAAGGAATCTGTAGCTTAACGTCTCTGCAGAGGCTGAAAATTAAGAAGTGTCCCATCTTATTGCAAAGATGCGAGAGAGAAGTGGGTGAGGACTGGGGCAAGATTGCTCACATCCCAGAGTTAGACTTTCGGTATCCAGCAATAAGAAAGTCAAACTTCCATGCATCTTCGATTGCTTAGGTATATTACTCATCATTTTATCTTGATCAAGATTTCTAGTATTTGTTTTGATAGCTCTACTGCTATGATTTATTGGGTTGTAGTGACAGAATACTACATCTGCTAGTTGGAAGATATCCAACATCGTCTCTAGAAATATAGAGCCAAGTTAATTGTTTACCTGTTGGCCTACTTTCTTCTTGATCAAAACCTTGTTGTTTGTGACAAGTTTTTCTTGCATCTGGTGACTGTTGTCTTTACTTAAGTTAGCCCCATATAGAGATGAGGGATCTTGTTTCTTTTGTCGGGTCCTTTTTTATTATTTTTTTTAAAAAAAAAAAATTAATTTTTTTTTTAAATTTTCCTTTTCAGCTTAGAACTCAAGATATTATTATTATTATTGTTATTATTATTATTATTATTTCACAGCAAACTATAAAGATAGATTTACAAGAGAAGACCAATAAGGTTGATTTAGCGTACGTGCTGCTTGCAACATTTGCAGGTTTTATATTTGTTTATTTTCAATTTGGTGATTTACCTAATTGTTTGTGTATATTGGTAGCTTTTCTTGGTATTGAAACTTAGATAATGGGGCCTTCATCTAACAATTACTCTCTCTTTCACTCCCTTTCGGTTGATTCGGTAACCTGGAAATATTATGAATTTTGACTAGATTCTAAATTGTTGAGATTACTCAGATTTATCCATCCACAATCAAGTGTGTGTATATATATATTATTGTGATTTTCATTTTTTATTTTTTCACAGCACTGACGTTGATGTTTCACCAAAATTATGAAGAGCTTTTCAACCGATTTCAGTTTCCATTGAGCCACAACATGTTCTTGGCTGGCACTTTGAATTAAAAAGTTTTCGTAGTGAAATTATGATACAGTTGTGATTTCACTTTATTTAACATGTTAGGTATAGAGGCAGTGTCCACTTCAAGTCTTGTTAACCTTGAACTTCTTTCAATGAAAATAAAACTTACTTGTCAGTGATTGAGACTTTCTTTGGCTGAGTGTTAATTCAATCCTTTAGCATGGTTTTTTCATCTATTCATGATATTGCTAAGTTCTTATCATCCTGGTCATTATTAACATTATGGCCATACAGGGAAAAAAGTAGCAGAAGAATTTTGAAGCATACCGCAACAAAAGCAGCAACATGAAGCCAAACATTGTTCCTTATTGAATTTGATCCGAGAGCTACATGATCTCATTTGAAGTGTAACATATTGTTCCTAATTGTAATTGTTGTGATTGAAGAATTGGCGAGTGACATTATAAAATTACAAGTGAGGCTTTGGTTTATATGCCATGTGGATTGGAGAAACTGACTAATCTTTGGACATTATCAAAATACGCCCTGCAACGAGCTCGGTAGTGCTACAGTGATTTTGCCTCTTGTCTAACCCACTCATCCGGTCTGCTGAGCAAGCTTCTTTCGCCAATTCACTTTTGGGCATTTGTATATTCATCACTCTCTCGCGCCTCAGCCTCCTTCACGCGCTCTCTCTCAAAACAGAGCTTGAAGTGGATACCTGCTTCAACTACTAGATTTGCAAGCTTTTGAATCTCAGGTTTTTCTCAATCTCTCATCTCAAGTCTTTTGGGTTTGATTGTTCTCCTTTATGAAAACTTGACGGCTATACCGGAGTGGATCTCAACATGCACATCACTTCAAGTGCTTGAAATTGGTGGATGCTCTAGTTTGACATCATTGCCCGAAGGAATGGGTAGGCTAACGTCTTTGCGAAGGCTAAAAGTTGAGAAGTGTCCCATCTTATTGCAAAGATGCGAGAGAGAAGCGGGTGAGGATTGGGCCAAGATTGCTCACATCCCAGAGTTAGACTTGGGGTATCCGCCTCAGCAGAAAGAAAAGTCAAACATCCATGCATCTTCGATTGCTTAGGTATATTACTCATCATTTTATCTTGATCAAGATTTCTTGTATTTGTTTTGATAGCTCTACTGCTATGATTTATTGGGTTGTAGTGACGGAATAGTACTGCATCTGCTAGTTGGAAGAAGTTTTCCATGCCAATGTTTCCACATCTTGAAGAAGTTTTAAACCTTAACGATGCTAGCTCAAAGCCACTGCAACAGACAATGATGATGAATATGGCAGCACCGCAAAGGCCAAAGTCCACAACAATAGCCTCCTCTTCATCCACTCCTCTCTCAAAATTGAAGTTTATACGACTGGTTTACATTGCAGATTTAGAAACTCTGCCAGGGCAGGGGTTGAAGAACCTCACTTCTCTAGAGACTTTAATAATAGTGAGATGCAATAGATTAAATTCTCTCTCCCCAGGTATACAACATCTCACTGCCCTTCAAAACCTGGATCTTTTTAGTTGTCCTGAGCTTGAGCTAGCCACCGATGAGGATGGGATGCAATGGCAAGGCCTTAAGAGCCTCCTATCTTTGGAGTTTATAGAGCTTCCGAAATTGGTGTCTCTCCCGTTGGGGCTTCAACATGCAACCACTCTACAAAGCCTCAAGATTTCAAGGTGTGAAAACTTGACGGCTATACCAGAGTGGATCCACAACTGCACATCACTTCAAGTGCTTGAAATTGATAAATGCTCCAGTTTGACATCACTGCCCGAAGGAATGCGTAGCCTAACGTATTTGCAGACGATGAAAATTCATAACTGTCCCATCTTACTGCAAAGATGTGAGAGGGAAGCGGGTGAGGATTGGGCCAAGATTGCTCACATTCCAGAGTTAAAATTAACGTATCCAGAGTCAGGTATATACTCATCATTTTATCTTAATCCTTCCTGTAAATTGAAGTACCCACCTTCCTTCTTCTCTATCATTTTCTTCATTTTTTCCCCCTCAGTATTTCTTGGTTGTTAAATTTCAGATGCAGAAGTAGCAGAACCAGCTAAAGAACAGAAGAAACAGAGGATTTGGAGTATATTCAAAAAATCTAGGGCGCTGAATTCATGATTCTTCACATATCAGGAGAAACAATTAGCCTCTATTCTTGCTCTTCCCACCAATTCACTGCTGTCATATCGAACAAAAGGCAGTAAATCAAGTCACGGATCATCAAGATCTTTGCCCAGCCCTACACCATGGTGTGCGAGTTGTACGGTGGAGGACGATTGGGCGTTGTTTGGTGGGACGAAGCCCAGACTGGTCTCTACACGGGATTGGTACCCATTTTATTTTATTTTATTTTTTCCTGTTGTTTGGTTTTCTTAGATTTTTTTTATTTTTTATTTTTACTTTTTATGCTCTCGTTCTTCTGCATTTGTGAGTGAAGAAAACTACATGTACACCCAACAAATAATGTTAGTGCCTGATAGAAAACAATAAATAATATATTAGCTTTTCCTTTTTGTTATAATAGAAAAACAATAAATGCTTGAGCAAACACACAAACAATTAGGACTTGTTGTGATTTGGAACTTGAAACTGGCTAACTCTGAGTCGCTGACTTCTCAATTCTATTCTACACTAACAATTACAACTTATTTGCTTGTGTGTATTGGTAGCTTTTCTTCGTACTGAAACTAAGATAATAGGGCCTGCATCTATGTACTACTAGCTCTGTTTTTTCACTCTCTTTGAGTTGATTTGGTAGCCTAGAAAGATTATAAATTTTGATCAGATTCTAAATTGTTGAGATTATGCAAATTTTTCCATCCACGATCAAGTATACAAAGTATACAAGTTTATTGATGCTTCATCAAAATTATGGAGAGCATTTAAGTTGATTTCAGTATCCATTGAGCCACAACATGTTCTTGGCTAGCAATTTGAATTAAAAAGTTTTCATAGTGGAATTATCTTACGGTTGTGATTTCTCTTTATTTAACATGTTAGGCATAGAGGCATTGTCAACGCCAAGTCTTGTTAACCTTGAACTTGTTTGAATGAAAATAAAACTTTCTTATCAGTGATTGCGACTTTCTTTGGCTGAGTGTTAATTCAATCTTTTTAACATGGTTGTTTGAGCTTTGAGTTTTTCTTCCATTCATGATATTGCAAATATCTTATCATGCTGGTCAATGCTGTATGAGATCCTTCTTCTTAGAAAAGGAGAGTTGTAGTACCAATATTAACATTATGGCCATACAGGGAAAAAGTAGCAGAAGCATGTTAAAGCATACCACAACAAAAGCCGCAACATGAAGCCAAACATTGTTCCTAATTGCATTTGATAAGAGAGCCACATGATCTCCTTTGAAGAGGATACTAACATCAACTAGACTTGCAAGCTTCTGAATCTCAGGTTTTTTTCAATCTCTCATCTCGGTCTTTTTGGTTTGATTGCTCTGCTTTACGGGCTGAATCTAGGTCTGATTGTTCTGCTTTATGGGTTGAATCTGGGTCTGAATCTCAGGTTTTGTTGATTTGGGATTGTCTTGCTTTTGGGGGTTTTGGTTTCAATCTCAGGTTTTGGTTGATCTGGAGAGTGAGCTAGTTTTCGTGGGTCTTCCTTGGGTCTGTGATGGGATTGGAGGGAAACATGCACTCTCTTGATTTGGAGGGAGTTAAGTTTAGGCTAGAGCTTTATGGGGTCTTCTTTGAGCTAGTGGTTCAATTTAGGCTTTGGGTGGAATTGAATAGTGGTTCAGAGAAAGTGTGAGAGTGGTAACATGTCTGTTGTCACTCCTTAAGTCAACCACTTGAGTCAACCCCTTGTCACGGCTATACCAGAGTGGATCCACAACTGCTCATCCCTTCAAGAGCTTGAAATTAATGGATGAGCCAATTTGACATCACTGCCCGAAGGAATCTGTAGCTTAGCGTCTTTGCAGAGGCTGAAAATTGGGAAGTGTCCCATCTTATTGCAAAGATGCGAGAGAGAAGTAGGTGAGGATTGGGCCAAGATTGCTCACATTCCAAACTTAGAATTAAACTATCTGGATTCAGGTATATACTCATCATTTTATCTTAATCCTTCGTGTAAATTGAAGTACACACCTTCTTCTCCATCATTTTCTTCATTTTTCTCTCTCAGTATTTCTTGGTTGTTAAATTTCAGATGCAGAAGTAGAAGAACCAGCTAAAGAAAAAGAGGATTTCGAGCATATTCAAAAAATCTAGGGCGTTGAATTCATGATTCCTCTATTGCGTGATCTCAAACAAAAGACAGTAAAGTCAAGTCACCCATCAAGATCCTTGCCCACCCCTACACCATGGTGTGCGAGTTGTACTGGGCAGGAGGATTGAGCGCTGATTGGTGGGATGAAGCCCAGATTGGCATCTACACGGGAATTGGTATCCAATTTTATTTTATTTTATTTTTGTTTCTTCTGCTGTTTGGTTTTCTTAGATTTTGGCTTATTTTGTCTCGTTTTCAGCATTTGTGAGTGAAGAAAAGTGGGAATTGTGTGTTGTTGTTGTTGTTAATGGTGGAGTATTGTCAAATGAAAGAGGCATACGAGAGCTAGAGCAAGATCAGCTTCTCCTTGAATGCTTGATCTTCACCGCCACAGAGGTTGTGCAAATGAATTTGGAGGCCGGAATTAATGCTTCGATTCAATTCAGAAGTTTGATGATTTTAGAAAAAAAAATAGAAGTAAAAATTTTTCTTTTAAAAGTAGAACTAGAAAAAGATGCGGTGGTAATTTATTTGGTAAGTGGATTTGAAAGTAGATGCATAGAAGGATTCTTTGAGCTGAGTTTTGGTTAGAGTGAAATATATAAAGTTGTCAGGGAAGCAATGAAGTCACCTCAAACAATTAAACTAGGCAGAATTTGGAGGAATTAAGCGTCAAAATCACTACATAATTCTGCAGTCTTGGGTACGTTAATAATGCATTGTCATGATGTAATTCTCGTTGAATCTAGATTGATCACATTCAAGTTTTTGATGTTCATGATATTTCAATAACTACAAAGTTAAGTCTTTGATGTGGGTTTTTCTTTATATGATTACAGGGCAAGTACTCTGAATGAGTGACCGTGAATCTTGCAAACTCCGATCCTTTTGAGGATGATTGGGTTGCAGTTTTTTCTCCTGCAAACTTCAAGTAATCTAAATCTCTTGCTTTATCAGTTTGTACAGTCTAGCTAGCTAGTTGTTTTCCCATTCACAAATAAGATTGAATAGTATTTGCAACTTAGCCAATGCCTTTTCAAGAACAGAGTAATTTTTTTTACCAAATAATGGATATTATAGTTGAGGGACTAAAGTTTCCTCTGTTAATGCATAAATTGAAGGGGTATTTTTGCTTTGAATTGGCAGCTCATCAACCTGTCTGCCAGTGAATAAATTGTAGGATTTATCTTTGTTTTCCTATGTCTCTGTCTCTCTCTCCCATGGTCCTTTACTTTCATCCAAAGTACCAAATTCGAAATCTTAAAAGCAATTATACTTGCAGTTGTGATTTGATATTGAGGAGATAGCAAGGAACTTCTACAGAATGTGTCATCCTTGCTGAAATTGGGGGGGTCATTTTTGGTATTACTCTGACTGATGTACAATATAGTATGAAATAGAGGTTGTTGAATACTTGTTGTTTGGGAGTTATTTGTTAATTACATTGGGATTTACTTTGTATACGTGTTTGGATGTATTTATTGAAACTATTTCAAATATTTGATTTAGCTAGTGCTTTCAGCTGTTTACTTGCAATTTTGATAATTTACTTAATTGTTTGTGTATTTTGGTAGCTTTTCTTGGTACTTAAACTAAGATAATGGGGTCTACATCCATGCACTACTCTCTCTTTCTTTCACTCTCTTTCAGTTGATTTGGTAGCCTGGAAAGATTATGAACTTTGACTAGATTCTAAATTGTTGAGATTACTGAGATTCATCCATCCACAATCAAGTATATAGGGAGATACTCTTATTTTCATATTGCATCTTATGTTATAAATTATAAATCTCTGATTCTCAAGCATTGACAATTTCCGTTAATGATTTATGTTCTATTTGAGACAGAACTTTCACAAGTTAGAATTTGTGGTAGATTGGAAGTAAAACTTCATATTTTTGTCTTAAATTATGGTCTTATTTAATATTCTAAATCCTGTTGCAAAGTTAAATCATAGCTTAAATTTTTACCCGCGATTCATGGGGATCAAAATTGATTTCTGCATATTAAAAATAGAAATTGTTCTTACTTGCATTTTTGCTATATATGTTTGCAGGCCAACGATGACTTTTCTGCTATGGAAAATTCATTACCCTGAAACGTTTAGCTAATGGCTTCAAAAGAGTTTGGGTTCCTCATTTTATAAGTGCACAGGTGGAGCTGAAAAAATACGTTTAGCTACAACCTATTAGTTCAAGATAGGAAATTTCTTAGTAAGACTTGTTATAAGATGATTTAGATGATAAAGTAATGCCTCTTTTAATTATGTAAAGAATGTTTTGCTGGATTTCGGTTTCTTATCGATGATCTTCTTGTTTTCTTCTTACAGTCATATGATGATGATAAGAAGCAAAGGAGACTCGAGAGATGGCAGGGCAATGTTGTTGTGAACTGATCACACATGTTCTCTAGACTTCTATACATGGTTTGATCTCGTCTTTGTTATTGTTAGTTTTTGAATTGTCGAATTCAGTGACAAAATAGACTTGTTTACATTCCCATCTACAGTTCATTCGGACAAGGTACAAATTCCAGATTCACAGAGACATTCGTTTGCATTAGTGTCTGAAGCATGTCCGGACGAGACATCAATTCCAGATTCACTGAGACATTCTTCTGCAATGACGTCTGAAGCTATTCTGAGCGAGATGGTTTTCCAGACTTATAGAGACGCTTGTCTGCAAGTAGTCTGGACGCGCCGCATCAGGTTTCTTGATTTAGTTGTGATTAACCTAGTTGCGTCCACACGAGAAAGAACCTCGTCCAGACGCCGACTAAGTTATGCAGTTTTATTTTCACAGTTTGTATTCTGTTAGACTAGGGACTCTTGTAGTTTATATATTGGAAACTGCTAAGCACAGAATAGATATAGATTCTACGTGAGAATAAGTGTGCTAAGAGAGCTAAAACAGATCATGAACAATGCACAAAGCCTATCAGAGTTCCGGTGGAGGAGATCACATAAAAGAAACATTCTAGAAGTTCTGGGAGAATTATTGTGGTAGCGGACAAGTGTGTTACTAGTTTAGTACACGGGATTGTCTGCAAATGTTTTGTAAGTATTGAAATTGTGTAATTTTTCGTCTTTCTATAGTAGAGTGATTTATTGGGTTTGATTGCCCTGGAGTAGTTTTACTTTTGAAGAGTTTTTCAAAAGGTTTCTACTTCGTAACCAAATATCTGTGTCTTACTGATTTATTGCACTTATATATATTTGGTAAATGCTTAAATGATTATTAATTTTTAATTTTACATATTGTTGATAAACACCTATTTAACTTCCTATTAGGTGTAGATTGGAGTTGTGTGTGTGTGTGTGTGTATATATATATATATAGTTTCCAGTTATGTTAGTTTCCCATGTATTCAAATAGTTGTAAATTTTGTTCAAAACTATGCAAGGGATTGGGGCCTTGTAGAATCGTCTTCCCATTAAAAAAAGGGAAACGCAATTGTGAAATCATGTTATATCTTTAGCATTGCTGGCAACATAACAAGTACCAATGTTTAATCATGTCATTTTAATTCTCTTGTGAAATGCTTGAGGCTTGTCATGCATGGCCTCTCAATGGCTTCCGATGAAGGGCTCATAGAGTCTCTTACTCGAGATGGAAAACCAGAGTAATTTTTCACTCATCACTGTCAATCTCTTTGGATACATCTCTTTGTGATACTAGAAATATTATAAATGGATGGTATTTCATTTTGCAATTGTTGTCAAAACTATTATTATGTGCATGCTTGCTTTGTTGCCTTGGCAAAATCGTCTGCTGATATAAACTTGCTATTACATTTACTTTTTACCAAGTGACCGACTAATTTGAAATTAAGATCATAGAGGGCTAAGAAAGATCAATACTCAAGATTGAGGAAATAGGCATCCCATTCATCAACAAACCATTATCCTGTTTTGGAAAATGACCTTTCCATTCACAAGCAAATCTGATCAGAATTTGTAATCTTTCTAGGCTACCAAATGACCCGAAAGAGAGTGAGAGAAAGAGAGAGTAGTGAATATTTGCTGGCCCCATTATATTAGTTTCAGTGCAAAGAAAAGCTACCAATATACAAAAACAATTAAGCAAATCACCCAATTGAAAAGAAATAGCTGAAACCACCAACTAAATCAAATATTTGAACTAGTTTGATTTACTACATCCAAACAAGTATGCAAAGTAATTAAATCCCAGTGTAGTTAACAAATAACTCCAAAAACAACAGCTCTTCAACAGCCTTTATATTTCATACCATGTTGTAGATGAGTCTGGAGTAATACCAAACAATAACCCCCTGATTTCAGAAAAGATGACAAATTTTGTAGAGGTTTCCTTGCTATCTCCTCAGTTTCCAATCATCACTGCAAGTATAAATGCTCTTAGTATATGGAATTTGATACTTTGAACGAAAGTAGAGGACCATGGAAGAGAGACAGGGAAAAAAAATATAAAACCTGCAAATGCCAAGCAGCACAATAAATCAGCCTGATTGGTCTTCTGCTGTAAATGTATCTCTATATTTTCCTGCGAAAGAAATGTCACAAACAGCAAGGTTCTAAGTAAGACGAAATTAGGCTAAAAAGTAAACAATTAACTTGCCTCTTTATTTCTAAAGACAATGTCGGTTGTCAAAAAAATGGTTATGAAAACGAATTGAAGCTATGTATAAAGGCTTTTGGAGCATGTGGAAAAGCCATTGGAAAATGCCCAATGATGTTCAAAGTCTCAAGAGTAACCCCAATAACATTTTTTATGATCGTTGCACAATGACATATTGGACAATAGTAATCTTCCAACTAGCAGATGCAGTATTCTGGCACTACAACCCAAAACAAATACTAGTAATCCTGATTAAGATAAAATGATGAGTAATATACCTAAGCAATTGAAGATTCATGGATGTTTGACTTTTCTTCTTGCTGAGGAGGATACCGCAAGTCTAAATCTGGGATGTGAGAAATCTTGGTCCAATCTTCACCCGTTTCTCTCTCGCATCTTTGCAGTAAGATGGGACACTTCTCAACTTTTAGCCTTCGCAAAGAAGTTAGCCTACCCATTCCTTCGGGCAGCGATGTCAAACTGGAGCATCCACCAATTTCAAGCACTTGAAGTGATGTGCAGTTGTGGATCCCCTCTGGTATCCCTGTCAAGTTTTCACAATTTGAAATCTCAAGCCTTTGCAGAGTGGTCAAGTGTTGAAGCCCCGACGGGAGAGACACTAATTTCGGAAGATGTGTAAACTCCAAAGAGATGAGGCTCTTAAGGCCTTGCCATTGCATCCCATCCTCATCATTGGCTAGCTCAAGTTCATGACAATTACAAAGGTGCACGTATTGAAGGGCAATGAGATGCCGTATACCTGGGGAAAGAGACTTCAATCTATTGCAATTCAATATCGTCAAAGATTCAAGAGAAGTGAGGTCTTCTGGCAGAGTTTCTAGATCCAGAATGGAATTTAGTTTTATATGCTTCAATTTTGAGAGAGGATTGGATGAAGAGGAGGCTATTGGTGTTGACGTTGAGCTTTGCGGTTCTACCATATTCATCATCATTGTCTGTTGCAGTGGCTTCAAGCTCGCATTCCACAAGACCAACTCTCCTTCAAGATGCGGAAACATTGGCATGGAAGTCAACATAGGGCAATTCCAAATTTGTAGTGTTGAAAGACAAGGAAATGAAGGTATTAAACGATGCTCTTTCATTGATGTTACCGCTGTTATTTCAACGGATTTATCATTATCACTATTGATGTCCACAGAAGAATGGCTCCTCCACCACCCCTTGAGATTAGGACAAAGATCAATTTTGATTTCTTTCAAGGATGGGAAAAATGGTATTGGCGCCAATGAAGAAGAAGAGAACTCATTGCTTTCACCATCATCTGATATGTACTGCAAAGTATCCAACTTTGTAAGAGAAAGATACTTAAGAAAAGGTAGTTGACTCAATGGTGGCAAATATTGGCATTTCCTACAATACCGTAATTCAAATGTAACAAGATTTGTGAGTGAGAAAAGCCAAGTCGGAAGCCTTGAACACCGATACAAGAATAAACGAAGTTTTTTCAGATTTGGGTGTGGTTGGAGGCCTTCCAATAACATTTCATCATCAACATTAACGTCCAAATCATTGAAACCTCCTTTTGTACTCCACTATAAATCCAAAGCATGAAGATGTTTCTCCTTTAAATTTGTTGCCTTATATTCTGATGCAACATCTTTCCCATGTTTCAAATCTCTAATCTCTAACTCTCCTCTCAACTTATTTAGTTTATTTAGCTCTTTTAACCCACCGCTACGCCTGGAAAGAGAGCCCGGGTAGACCACAAATCTTGATAATGTTTGAAGATTAGTCAGTTGCCCCAATCCAAGTGGCATATAAATCAAAGCACGGCATCCATCTATCTCAAGATGCCTCAAGTTAACTAATCTTTTAATGCCTCTCGGAAATTTTTCTAAGTTCCAACAATTAGAGAGTTTTAATGTTTGCAAATTATGCAACCTTGTTATGGACTCGGGCAGCTCCTTGATGTTACCATTTTCAGAAAGATCAAGATATTTTAAATACTTCAACTTACCAATAGAGCTTGGCACAAAATCAAGATTTCTTAGATGCATATCCAACACACGCAACAACTGAAAACTTGAAAAAATTGTATCACAATCAATGTCAACCCAAAAGTCATGCCGACTAAGGCAAAGAAATGTCCATATCTTACTTGCTTTACACAATGATGAAATATCTATATCGTAACCCACTGATACATGACGAGTTCTCCCATCAATGTTTCTTTCCTTATAATCTAATGTGGTGATCAACGATCCAGCCACTGAAATGGCAAGATCATGCATGAGGTCATGTATTTTGCATCTAATTATGTTACCAAACTCATCAATTTCAGCTTCTTGAAAGAATGCTCTCCAAAGCAAATCCATAAAATACTCATGACCAACATCATCCAAGCAACGGTCTTGATCCGATAACTTGACAAAACCTTGTGCTATCCAAAGCTTAATCAATGTTGATCTATCAATCTTGTGATCTTTGGGAAACAAACTACAATAAGCAAAGCAATTCTTCAAATGTGAAGGGAGATGATCATAACTCAACTCCAGAGTTGGTAAGATGTCACTTTCATTCTGAGATATTTTTGAGAGTTCATTGTTCTTAAAAGACAACCACCTGCTTTCGGATTTTTGACCGTAGTAAGCTTCCAATTGTCCATATGGCTAGAGGGACTCCTAAACACTTTTCTAGGATCTCCCTCCCAATCGCTACGATGCTTGAATTCTTGGGCTCTTGTCCTTCCTCAAATGTCATCTGTTTAAACAAAGTCCATGAAGCATGTTCGTCTAAACCCCTTAAGGATTATGATTGAATTGTGCCGGTAATCCTTGCAACGCTTTCATTGCGGGTAGTTACTAATATTCTACTGCCTCTTGCACCACCCATCAACAGTCTTTTCAAGCCAAGCCATTTTTCAAAATCCTCATTCCACACATCATCCAACACGACTAAGTATTTCTTTCCATTGATTTTTTCTTTAAGATAACCCATCAATTTATCCATCTCAACAATTTCTGATTTCCTCTTTGTTGCAGATTCTAAGATTTTTTCAGAAATATTTTTAACATCAAAGGTATCAGAAACACACACCCACATTTTTAATTGAAAATGCTTTTGGACTATCTCGTCATTGAATATGAGTTGAGCAAGTGTAGTCTTTCCTAATCCACCAATACCAACAATTGGGAGGATGGAAACATCCTCAAATCAACGTCGAATGCCATCAGACGGTCTATAAGCGCCTTCTTATCAAGCTCTCGACCAATAACCTCTTCAGAGGTACAAAAGAGTGAGTGTTATCCCTCTCCTTTTCCCGACTCGTGTCTCCACATGGTGTACTTCCAACTGGAATCTCTCCCTACTTGCGTCAATGGTATCTAACCTCTCTCTAATTGCCTTGATCTTATGGCCCGTTCCAAGACGATAGACAAGCTGATTTGATTTGGAAAAGAAAATGCTTACCTTTTTGGCCTTCTTATCAAGGGTCATTATTTCCTCCGTAGAGCTTCGTGGAAATGTCATCCAGCAAGTCATCCGCATCATAAATGGCATCATCCGACTTTCCGAGCCAATCTCGACTCCATGGTTCCTCGCCGCCTACTTCTCCTCCGCATCAAGAAGCACAGCTTTGATTGTTGAAACCGTGTTCATCGGGCCAAGCTCATCTTCAACACCCCAAAGCAGTCCGATCTCTTTGGCAGCCAGAGAGCCCAGGATCTGAATGATTCGCTCAGCAGATGCCAAAGAGAAGCCGTTCTGCCATTTCTTGAATGTGAATGAAGGAATGCTCAAAAGCTCTCTTGAAGATATGTTTGGTGTGAGTAGGAAGGGTTATCTGTCGCCAATATATGTCTGCAAACTGCATTCACACCAAATCAAATCCTCAAGAATTATTTCTTAAAAAGTAAAATCAGCCCACATTTTCTCCCGAAAGAAATGCTTGAATCGCTCCGGAAAAAACTTAAACTATCGTGACATGCGACTTTTACGCTGCGCTGTCTGCCATTTTTCTATTGAAGAAGTCAAACCTCAAGCACCACTTCCAATTCAATGATTTAAAGCCTTGTTCGCTGAAACCTCACCGATCTTTCCAGCTTGATTCTTTCAAAGTCAATGCATGATGATGTATTGATTGTATTCGGGAGGTTTTTGTATTTTTTTTTTTTTTGGAGAGAATCGTGACACAAGGTGATATCATAGTGAAGAAAATTCCTACAGCAGAAAATCCAGCAGACATGTTGACTAAGCCACTTCCGATCCTCAAGTTCAAGCATTGCTTGGGCTTGATTGGTGTTTGTAGTTTGTAATTACCGTTAGGGGTGTTGGAAGAGACGTCTTGAGGAGATTTGAGTTGAAGACTTGATGAAATTCAAGTCAAGGTGGAGATTTGTCGGAATTGGTGACTTGTTTTCATCAACCTTACTGTGGGCCCCATAGCAGTATGGCATCCCATATTGTTGACTTGTGCTTTCTCTCTCACACGTGCATTTGGCCTCTCCATCTATTGAGCTTCTTCTAGAAGCTTTGAGAAAATGCCTTCATTCTTTTATTTATTGAGCCATTTGGTCATCAAAGAAGAGGAGAGGCAGCAGCTTTAGAGGAATAGAGAAAAAGAAGAAAAGCTTGTAGAGAGAGAGAGACTTTTGCTGTAGAAAGAAGAAGAAATACACCATTTGTCTTCAATTTGATCTCACATTTGTAATGCTGAAAAGCTAAGAGAATTTTAGAGAATATTTTTTCTTTTGTATTTAATTCTCTTTTGAGTGAGATTGGGGTGTATTGAGGCTTTTGGGTTTGAGTGATTTTGTTTGTACTACTCTTTGTACTCCAATTTTTGTTAGTGAATTTCTCTTAGATCGTCTCCGCTAATGGATGTAGGCTTGTTAAGCCGAACTACTTAAATCTTGGTGTCTTGTGTGGTTGTGTTATTTTTCTATTCTGCACTTTTCTACTTCTTTGGTGATCTTAGATTTACATTTGTCACAACACACCTCTCTCTTGCATCTTTGCAATAAGATGGGACACCTCTAAACTTTTAGCCTCTGCAAAGACCTTAGCATATGCATTCCTTCGGGTAGTGATGTCAAACTAGAACATCCACCAATTTCAAGCACTTGAAGTGATATGCATCTATAGATCCACTTTGGTATGGCCATCAAGTTTTCACAATTTGAAATCTCTAGCCTTTGTAGAGTTGCCGCATGTTGAAGCCCCAACGGGAGAGACACCAATTTGGGAAGTCTTGAGAAGCTAAGAGAGAAGAGGCTCGTAAGGCTTTGCCATTGGATCCCATCCTCATCATTGGCTAGCTCGAGCTCAAGACAATTAAAAAGAACTAGCTACTGAAGGGCGGTGAGATGTTGTATACCTGGGGAGAGAGAATTTAATCTATTGCAGTTCCATATCGTTAAAGACTTGAGAGCAAAAAAAATAGATGTTTTTTGACGTGTTGTATTTTAACACGTCAAAAGTTTTTGACGTGCCTATTTGACACGTCAAAAGTTTTTGACGTGTTATCCTAACATGTTAAAAACTTTTGACGTGTTAATTTGACACGTCAAAAGTTTTTGACGTGTCTAACCAACACGTCAAAAATAAATAAATTGTTTAGTTGTAAATAATTTGGTAATAATTGATATCAAAAATATGTATTAAAAATAATTAATTTTAATTGGCATAAAAAATTAAATTTGATTGGATAGGAAAATTAAGTTTATCATATTAATTAGTATAAATTACTTGGTATATATGTATACGTACGTATATATATATCACATGCATGCCAATTAATATCACATGTATATATATACATATATGTGTGTGTGTGTGTGTTTGTTGTATATATGCATGCTCATTTTATATATTGTATGCCAATTAATATAATTATCACATGCATGCATCTAATTCAACAATTTCATTAATATTAATTTGAACATAATATTATCATGCATATATCAATCTAGTTATAATATTAATATGATAGTTGGCCATATTAATTTTTTAAAAATATATATTAAAACTACTCAATACATTTATTTTATAAGACCCACAAACCTCACATTAACTCGGCCAACACAAAATATGTGGTCGGTGAGTGGATACATCTAATTATCTATATATCTAGAATATTAATTTATTTATTCTCTAATTAATTGTAATTGTGTTGTATGGATAATGTGGACATGTGGACATATAAGAAGAAAAAAAATTATATAATAGGATAAATATAATTTTTAATAGAAATTATATGATAGAGTAAATATAATTTTAATAGAACTATAATTTAATATATAATCTTAATAAAATTAAAATAAATATAATTTATTATAACTTAAATTATATAATATAATTAAATATAATTTTATATGTTTTTGACATGTTGTATTCTAACACGTCAAAAGTTTTTGACACACCTATTTGACACGTCAAAAGTTTTTGACGTGTAATCCTAACACGTCAAAAACTTTTGACGTGTAATCCTAACACGTCAAAAACTTTTGACGTGTTAATTTGACACGTCAAAAGTTTTTGACGTGTCTAACCAGCACATCAAAAAAAAAAAAAAATTGTTTAGTTGTAAATAATTTGTTAATAATTGATATAAAAAATATGTATTAAAAAACAATTAATTTTAATTGGCATAAAAAATTAATTTTGATTGGATAGGAAAATTAAGTTTATCATATTAATTAGTATAAATTACTTGGTATATATGTATACGTAAGTATATATATATCACTGTGCGGACATGTCCAAAAAAAAAAAAAAAAACGTATATATATATCACATGCATGCCAATTAATATCACATGTATATTATATAATTAATTAATGTACACTAATTAAACATAATCATGCTATATATTAATGTATGCCAGGAAAGGTGGTTAGATCAGATGGTTAGCTAACAAAGGTGGGGTGATGATATTTTGTTGTTATTAGAATGATATATATAGGTTAGATCAGATGGTTAGCTAACAAAGGTGGGGTGATGATATTTTGTTGTTATTAGAATGATATATATATATATATATATATATATATATATATATATATATATATATATATATATATATATATATATATATAGAGTTTTTGACGTTTTGGGTTTTGTACGTCGAAAAATATTATTTTTCAATTTTTTTTTATAATTGGTTTATTTTCTGTGTTGATTATATATATATAGTTTCTGACGTGCCGAAACCCAGCACGTCAGAAATTATTACTGTTTCAATCTTTTTTTAAGCTGATTTATTTTTGATTAGAATGATAATTATAATTATTAATGGTTATATATATATATAACCATTCAGATCAGAATGGTTATAGATGTACGTCTATATATAATCGCGTGTTGATTTTATATATATACGTCGGGGTTTTTGACGTGCAAAACTCAAAGACGTCAAAAATGATTATTGTTTCAATTTTTTTTTTTTTAAAAAAAAATTGATTTATTGTCTGTGTTGATTATATATATATATATATATATATATATATATATATATATATATATATATATATATATATATATATAGTTTCTGATGTGCCAAAACCCAAAGACATCGTAAATTATTACTGTTTAAATTTTTTTTTTTATTTTTTTTTATTTTTTTTTATTTTATTTTTTAAAAAAAATCTGATTTATTTTTGACGTGTAACTTTTAGCACGTCAGAAATTTTTGACGTGTTAAAACCAGCACGTCAAAAATTATTTTGGCTAGGAAAAAAAAAACTTTTTTTGACGTGTTAATTATAGCACGTCAAAAATTTTTGATGTGTTAAATGTTAGCACGTCACTAAAAAAAAAGCGGGATTTTTAACTTTTTCCCTCTTTTTCCTATCTTCTTTCCCTCTTTTTTCCCCTTTATAATTCTTTTATATATTTGGTCATTTTTCTTTCATTTCCAGACTCAACTCTCTCTCTCTCTCTCTCCTCTCTCAATCTCCCTAGCTTCTCTCTGTAGTCGGCCAGCTCCCTCTAGAGGGAAGAAGAAAAAGAAGAAAAATAAAAGGAGAAGAGAAGTAGATCTGCCAAAAAAAAAAAAAAAAATGAAAAGAGAAGAAGAAGAATAGAAGATTTTTTGGGTTTGGGTTTTTGATTTTTCAGGTTGATTTTTTGATTTTTGAATTTTTTGGTTTTGAGTTTTTGAAAATGAAGGAAAGAAGAGAGAGAGTAAGAAAATTGAGAAAAGAAAAGAGGAGAGAGTTGGGGGTGAGTAACGAAAATGGAGAAAAGAGAAAAGAAGAAAGAGAGAGAGTAAGAAAATGGAGAAAAGAAGAGAGGGAGAGAGGGGGGTGGGGAGTAACGAAAATGGAGAAAAGAGAAAAGAAGAAAGAAGAGAGAGAGTAAGAAAATGGAGAAAAGAACAGAGGAGAGAGCTGGGGGTAAACGAAAATGGGTTTGGGGGAGGGGGGGGAGAGAGCTGACCAGCGTATATATATATATATTATTTTAATTGAAAATTAATAATAAATTTTTTTAATTAATAAATTTTTTAATTAAAAAAAAAAGGCCAAAATTTTTGACGTGGCAAAACAGCCACGTCAAAAAATTGACGTGCTGAATTTTAGCATGTCAAAAATTTTTTGACGTGTCAGTTTTGCCACGTCAAAAATGTTTTTGACGTGGCAACACTACCACGTCAAAAAATTTTGACGTGGCATTTTTAGCACGTCAAAAACTTTGTTGACGTGCTAGAAATGCCACGTCAAAAATATTTTTGACGTGGCAAAATTGACACGTCAAAAAATTTTTGACGTCTTAGTTTTGCCACGTCAAAAATATTTTTTTTGACGTGTTACTCCCGACACGTCAAAAGTTTTTGACGTGTCACTATAGACACGTCAAAAATTTGAGATTTTGACACCACCCTTGTAGTGGCACCATTGATAAACATCAATGCCGATGAAGAAGAAGATGACTCATTACTATCTAATATATACTCTATTTCATCCAATTGCTCAAGAACAAGATACTTGAGAGAAGGCAATTGACTCAATGATTGTAGATATTGGCATTTCGTGCACATCCATAATTCAAATCTAACAAGATTTGTGAGTGACAAAAGCCAACTAGGAAGCCTTGAACCCCATAGTTTCCTAAATGGAGCTGTTTCAGATTTGGGTGTGGTTGGAAGCCTTACAATGACATTTCATCCTCAACGACGTCAGAAACACTTCCTTCATAACTCCACCATAAATGCAAAGCATGAAGATGTTGTTTCTCCTCTAGATTTGCAACCTTATATTCTGACGCAACACCTTTCACATGTCTCCGATTTTCAATCAGTAACTTTCCTCTCAAGTTATTTAGTCCATTTAGTTCTTTTAACCTACTACTGTGCCCAGAGAGAGGATCCCAGTTGACCACAAATCTTGGTAACGTCTGAAGATTAGTCAATTTCCCCAATCCACATGGCATATAAGTCAAAGCAAGGCATCCATCTATCTCAAGATGCCTGAGGTTGACTAATTTTTCAATGTTTCTCAGCAATTCTTCTAGTAAAGAACAATACGAGAGTCTTAATGTTTGCAAATTTTGCAATCTCGTTATAGAATTGGGCAACTTCTTGGTCATGAAGTTCCCAGAAAGATCAAGATATCGTAAATGCTTCAACTTACCGATAAAGCTTGGGACAAAATCAATATTAATTGTTTTATGCATATCCAGCACACGCAACAACTTAAAACTTGAAAAAATTGCATCACAATCAATCTCAGCCCCAAAGTAATCGCCACCGAGGCTAAGAAATGTGCGTATCCTACTTGCTTTACACAATGATTTTGAAATAGATAAAATATCTATATCATAACCAACTGATGCATGACGAATTTTCTCATCAATGTTTCTTTCCTTATCATCTAAGGTTGTGATCGACTCTCCTGCCACGGTTATGGCAAGATCATGCATGAGGTCATGTATTTTGCATCGAATTATGTTACCAAACTCATCCATTTCAGCTTCTTGAAAGAATGATCTCCAAAGTAAATTCATAAAATATTCATTACCAACATCTTCCAAGCATCGGTTTTGATCTGATAACTTGACGAACCCTTGTGCTATCCAAAGCTTAATTAGTGTTGATCTATCAATCTTGTAATCTTTTGGAAGCAAACTACAGTAAGCAAAGCAATGCTTCAAATGTGAAGGAAGTTGATCATAACTCAGCTTTAGAGTTGGTAAGATGTCGTTTTCTTTCTGAGACATTTTTTAGAGTTCATTATTCTTAAAAGACAACCACTCTGTTTCGGGATTTTTAGAGTATAGTAAACTTGCGATTGTCCTTATGGCTAGAGGGACACCTAAACACTTCTCTACGATCTCCCTCCCAATTGCAACAATTCTTGAATTCTTTGGCTCTTGTCCTTTCTCAAATGCTATCTGCTTAAATAAAGACCATGACGCGTCTTCATCTAAACCCCTTAAGGAATATGATTGAATTGTCCCGGTAATCCTTGCAACGCTTTCATTGCGTGTAGTCACTAATATTCTGCTTCCTCTTGATCCACCCATCAACAATTCTTTAAAACGAGACCATATACATTTTTCATGATCCTCATTCCACACATCATCCAACACAAGTAAGTATGTCTTTCCATCGATCTTTTCTTTAAGATGACCTATCAATGTATCCATTTCAGTTGTTTCTGGTTTCTTCTTTGTTGTAGATTCTAAGATCTTTTCAACAATACTTTTAATATGGAAGGTATCGGAGACACACACCCACATTTTTAGCTGAAAATGCTTTTCGATTTTCTCATCATTAAATATGAGTTGAGCCAGTGCAGTCTTTCCTAATCCACCGATGCCAACAATTGGAAGGATTGAAATGTTCTCTTCAACGTTGGAGTCCACCAGACAGTCTATAACTGCGTTCTTATCATTCTTTCGACCAATAACTTTTTGCGGACGTACAAAAGAATGAGTGTTATCTCTCTACCTATTCCTAACTTGTGTCTCTGCATGGCGCACCTTGAAGTGGAAATCCCTAGCAGCTGCAGTAATGGCGTCTAACCTCTCTCTTATCAACTTAATCTTATGGCCCATTTTATGACGATGGGCAAGCTGGTTTGATTTGGAAAGAAAATGTGTACCTTTTTCACCTTTTTATCATGAGTCATTATTTCCCTTCGTAGAGCTTCAGTTGAAATAGCATCCAGCAAGTCATCCGCATCATAAATGGCATCATCTAGCTTTCCGAGCCAATCTCTGACTCCATGGTTCCCTGCAGCTTGTTTCTCCGGCCTCTGCATCCAGAAGCACAGCCTTGACTGTTGAAACGGTGTTCATCATGCTTTGAAGCTCATCTTCGACACCCCAGAGCAGTCCAATCTCTTTGGCAGCTAGGGAGCCCAAAGTCTGAATGATTCCCTCCACAACACCAAAGAGAAGTCGTTCTGCCATGAATGCTCAAAAGTTAGGCTCTCTTGAAAATACGTTTGTTGTGAGTAGGAAGGGTTAGGCTTTGCCAACATATGTCTGCAAACTGCAACTCTATTCAACTCTTTCATACCAAATCAAATAATCAAGAATTATTTTTTTGTCGTTTGTAAAATCAGTCTACATTTTCTTCGGAAAGAATTGCTTAAATCGCTCCGGGAAAACCTTAAATTAGGGGGTGTTTGGCAAAAGGGATGACCCTGGCCTATACACTGTTTTTCTCCTTTTCCTAATGTGAAATAACACTTTTGCCCTTCAAATGTTTGTCCCAAAATCTCTGCAGCTTCTCTTTTCCTCTTCTCTTTTCCTCTTTGTGTCTTCTCCTTCACGAGCAACCTTCTCTCTCTTGCGAAAATAAAACCTCTTGTTTCACCCTCCAGCTCCAACTCCAATTCCCTCTCGCCATTCGTCACCTCTGTTCGCTGGACTCGTCTCCCCCTCCGCCACGACCTCCTCTCCATGGAGCCTTCATCGTCCCATCTCCTCCTCGCCGCCGCCAACCGCTAGGGACGCATCTGCATCCTCGATTTCCGCGCCCGATCCCGCTTCTCGGTTCGAGACCGACTGCGCATCGAAACCCGGCATCGGGATCTCGGCCGGGTCGAGCCCAGCCAATCCTGTCTCCTCGCAGCCATCAACGGTCCCTCCACTCTCCCTCTACGCCTCCTCCGCTGCTGTCTTCCAATACGACGCGCGCCGAAGTTCCTCTCCCGCCGCGCGACCCTTTCGACTCCGCCACTTCGCGCCCTCGGCCTCAAGGGCTTCCTCTTATCCGTCAAGGTGCTGGGCGAGACCGAAGACGATATTGTCCTCAAGGAGCTACAGATCCCCACCGACGATATTGACTGGTTGTTGAAGCTAAAGCCTAAAGCCACAGAGGCAGAGCCCAACAACACACCAATCCCTCACTTCTTAGTCACACAAAAAAAATCAAAAAGTGAAGGAACTCACGCAGGGGAGGGACACTGTTTCGATGCTTTGGGAATTTTCAAGGAAAAAAAAATCAAAAAAGTTGAGGATCTCACGCAAGGGAGGTGGGGGATGCTTGATATGTGCTTTGGGGATTTTCAGGGGAAAAAAACTCAAAAAATTCGCAGAGAAAGTTAAGGGCAATATGGGGATAATGTGTAAAATATTGATGGTCAACTAGTCAAAAGATGAACAGTATTTAGGACAAGGCTGTTGCCAAACGAAGCCTTAGTGTGACATGCGAGCGGTGCCTAACGTACCCTTTTTCTATTGGAGAAGTCAAACCTCGACCATTATTTTCAATTCAATGATTTGTTGCATGATGATGTATTGAAAATTTGCAGGCTGTCACGTTGGATTTAAAATTTGTTTTTAGCAGTTTTGTTCCTTTAAACCTCCCCGATCTTTACCTTGATTCTTTCAAAATCATTGCATGATGATGTATTCAACTCTCTTTTCTTTTTGGTTTTGGAGATGCCAAAATAATAATAATAATAATAATAATAATAATAATAATAGAGAAAATTACAGTTTACCCCCAAAGTTGACAGCATTTTTTAATTCGAATACCAAAGTTTTAATTTTTGCAATCCACCCCCCAAAGTTCCAAATTTTTGCAATTTGACCAATTATATCCAAAACTTTCCATATTGCCCCTTATTTTTATTTTTATTTTTATTATAAATTTTTTTTTTTAAAAAAAAAAAAAAATCAGGGTGGCCATAGCCACTCCTTTGGCCATCTGACCATTTTTGCAGCCCCAAATTTATTTATTTTTTCATAAAAATAAAAAAATAAAAATTAGGGACAATATGTGAATTTTGGGATAATATTGGTCGAATTGAAAAAAAAAAAATTGGAATTTTGTGGGGGTGGATTGCAAAAATTGAAACTTTAGTGTTCGAATTGAAAAACGTTGTCAACTTTGGAGAGGTAAACTGTAATTTTTCCATAATAATAATAATAATAATGTGTTATTATGGGAGAGAGAAAAATAAAGCGATCAACCGACATTCTATATGTATCTATGTGTTTCTTCAATCTCTTTATTTTCTTTTCTTTTGTGTCGTTAGTGTGTGGAAGGGTGATGTAGATCAGAGTGTGCTTGGTAGTTCACGAGGAAGATTTGAGTAGATATAAGTATGAAAGGACCACAGGGAGTTATGCCAACTAGAGGAGTCAAGATGACAACACAGACTCGTGCAAATGAGCTATCAAAATAGTCGCAAGGACCACTGTTTGATAGCTCGTTCGAACGGTCTAGTGAACGGGCCACTCTCTGGAATTCTCCATAGTAATTCCCGAGGCATCCGTTTGATGCCTCGTTCGAAGGCCGCTCAAACGGCCAACATCAGAAATTCCCAAAGTAATTCCTGAGACGTCCGTTCGATAGTCGTTCGAAGGCCGTTCGAACACCTATGTTATATTTCCGTTTATGTACATAAATTTCAGTTTTATTTTGTGACCATTCGAACGAAGGTATGTTCCGTTCGAACGGCCATAGTAGAGTTGTTAACCGACTTAATTTCTATTACTACTAGAGTTAGGAGTTTGGGGGTTTATAAATACATACTTATAACCTCCAAAACCTAACTTTTGATTATTAGTCAGTTTTTATCAATAAGAAAGTTCAGAGTTGAGTTTCTTCATATTTTTCCTTCAAGCCCTATATAGATTCTAGCGTTTTAAAAAGACTTATTAGATCCTTGATAGACTTGAGGTTTTAAGCAATATTGTTCATTCTCTTGCAATGATTAAATGACATTTATACCCCTAAATTTTTTATAAAATTTCAAAGTTACCCTTGTGACCTAATTTTTTTATAAAAATAAAAAATAAAAAAAAATATTGAAAAATCAAGATATTTTGGTATTTTTGTCAATTTTTGTTAATGTTAATGCTGAAAATTGATGGAAGGGGTATATACCATATTGTATCAAATTAAAAATTTGAGTGGAATTGAAAGTTTTTTAAATTTGAAGAATTTTCTCAAAGCACGTGGTAGTTCAGCAATCCTATAAATTTTTTTATTTTTTTTTTTATTTTTACAAAAACTAATTTAATCCTAAAGTTATATAACTATTAAAAATAAAAACAAATTTTCAGGATCACATCATTCTAATTCAATCGTATATGGCAGTAATATTAGAGTTTTGTTAATAATATCATGTATCCTTTCTTTATTACCTCTGTCTGCAATTGAACCAATAAAATGGTTCCCTCTAACGACATATCAAAACCAAACCAACCAGGCGCAAATGCAATTGTTTAGCAATGTATGAGCAATCCTTAAAAGTGGCAGTGATCGGAGCCGGCATGGCTGGCCTACTCACCGCACGTGAGCTCAAAAGAGAAGGCCACCGGTCATTGTCTTAGAGAAAGCATTAGCCTTGGTGGCACTGGTCTATGACCCATGCGTCAAACCGACCCTTTGGGGCTAGACACGCTCGCGAGATTGTCCATAGCAGCCTGTACCACTCGCTCTGGGTCAACCTTCCGAGGCAGCTCATGGGCTTCTTGGATTACCCATTTTCGCTGAAAGAGGGTGGGGATCCGAGAGAGTTTCCGGGTCACGAGGAGGTGCTCTGGTACCTTGAAGATTTTGCCCGGGATTTCGAGTTGGTTGAGTTGACATGGTTCGGGCACGAGGTGGTCCGGGTTGAACGAGTCAATGAAGTGAGTCACGAATGGGTGGTTGAGTCGAGGACTCGGGGAAGTGAGTCAGAGATGGAGGAGGAGGTGTTTGAGGCCGTGGTGGTGTGTAATGGTCACCACACCGAGCCAAGAATTGCTGAGTTTCCAGGTATCTTTATTTCTACTTTTATTTGCTTTTTTTAATGTTACTGGTATATTTATTTTTATTTTTATTTTTATCTTATAATTATTCAACAATATTAATCTGACAATTTTAATTAACTTTTGGATTTTGTTTTGGTAATGCCAAATATTATCATTCTATTTAACATTTATTTAATATCGCTAGCATGGATCATGTCACTATTGTTAGATGAATATTTGATAGAATTATAATATCTAACGTTTCTCTTTTATTTTTTTAATAATTACCGATCAAATGATTGGTTAGACTGTCATGTCGTCAGGATTGTAAGATAATTATATGATAAAAATGTGATTTCTAGCCCGAGTAGTACTACATGTTACACTTGTAAAACAATATATTGTAAAAGAGTTGCACCATGTCTCCTTTGAACTTAAACATTAACCTTGAGAAATATTTTGTGATACATGAGTTAGGCAAAATGTTTTTTTGTATTATGTTACAGGCATGGATATTTGGCCAGGAATGCAAGTACACAGTCACAACTACCGAACTCCTGAGCCATTTCAGAACCAAGTATGTAAATGTTAGTGCTTTTATTTTTCCATCATCAAAAATTTCCCTACTTGTAAAACATGAATTAGCTTAATGCTGTATTATTCTATGCCAACATGTTAACCTTTTTTCCTAGAAACACAGTCTGTACTCTAATAACCATATTTATATGCTAGTGATAATGCAATGGAAAATAAGGGCTTTTGAAGGAATGATTTACAAACTATTTTACAGAAAACAGGGTTGATGTATAGTTTTGGTCATCATTTTTAAAGACATTAATTGGGCATCATCTGTGTGCAAGCTGATGCATGCTAGGGTGCCTGAATAAATTGTGCTGCAAATTTATTGGATAAATTGTGCCTGAAGATATGGCTGAACTACTCTTACACTGTGTATTGATGCTTGCATACAATTGGAAAGGATGGACTCTTGCACAGGTCTAGGCATCACATGTATTTAATTTCCAAACACTCTATCCTATTGAACTTTTTGAAATCTAGGAACAGATCTTTCTAGGCACTGGGACTCTCATATAGATCTTGCATACCCCCATTCCATGTCCTGGCACATGCAGACATTGGCGCCTATTACATTCTGAAGTGGCCATTTAAAATAGCTTTTCTTGATATGTTCTTAACATTTGCTTCTTCCACACCAGTCTGTACTGCTCTAGGCATTGACCTTGCAATTTCATGGCTTCACTCTAATACAAACTTTACCTAAAAATGAGGAATTTAGAATTGTTAAAATATTAATTAACTGATTAAATTTAGCATTTCTTATGAGGTTAAGTTTTTGAGACAATTAGTGATTTAACATGGTATGAGAGTAAAGATCCTGAGTTCGAACATTGACTCCATAGTTTATCCCCCCTCCTCTCCCCTTTTCAGTTAATATTCCACGTGTTTAGTTTTACTGGTGAGGGAGAATTTGAGCCTACCTATGAAGAGAGTATTAAAATATTAATTAAATAATTGAGTTTTAGCTTAAGCTTTTAGGATAATTGGTTATTTAACAAGAATTGTTAGTTTAAGGTGTAACCTTATTTCTGACATAGCTGAAATTCATCTTGTCTGCTTGTTGCTGGTTGCATACTGCAAAATCACATGAAGTGCTCCTTGCTTCTTAATTTTAATTTCATTCCTGTAATGGCAACTTGTTTCTAGCACTTTTTCTTAAGAGCTGTAATGCTATCATGATTGACAGATTGTGGTGTTAATTGGAAATGGACCTAGTGCACACGACATCTTGAGAGAGATCTCCTCTGTTGCAAAAGAAGTTCATCAAGCCTTGCGAGCCTCGGATGTGCATTTTAAAAAGTTGGAAAATCGCAATAATATCTGGCAGCATTCAGTGGTTTTGTGTTCTCTCTACTGGAAAATGCTATTTCTAGCACCTTTGATATCAAAAATTCTAATGGGTAGTAACTTCTGCAGATAAAATGTGCTAATGAAGATGGTAAAGTAGTATTTCAAGATGGATCATTTGTTGATGCAGATGCCATCATCCATTGTACTGGGTAATTGCCATAAATCTGATTTCATTTCCCCTTTTTGAGAACAAATGGAATAGTGAGCGTGGATGACAACTGTGTTGGACCTCTGTATAAACATGTTTTTCCACCATGCTTGGCTCCTTGGCTTTCTTTTGTAGGACTACCTTACAGGGTACGCTATTACATATTATATATTCTGAAGTTGATGAATTCAAAAGTGAGGTTTCTAGTAAAAAGATAAATGGTTCTTGAAGCAATGGGTTATTTGGCAGATTTTGTAGACTGTTAGATTACTGTTATATGACTGAGATGACGTCAACTATTGGTTTATTCCTTTTTTACTAGCTCTTTATGATCTAAGTGCTGATTTTCCTTGTCATGTCATCCAAGTTGTGTGACAATAGAAGTGGTTCCAATAGTATCCGTTTGATCGCCATAGAGACAAGAAGATGAATGTCAGTTTCCAAGTTTTCTTTTGGCTTGCCTATTCTTGCAACTTCATAGCCATCAAAGAATAGGTTTTTATATCTTGTTTAGAAGATGATATTCAATTTCAACAGGTATCTCCATTATTTCTTACTCCTGCATCTGTTAGGTTGATTAAGTATATGATACTTCATTGTGCAATCAGGCTGCTCCCACTTTAATAATTGAGTTACAGTCCCGATGGGTGGCAAAAGTTTTAGCTGGCAAGGTGGCACTGCCAAGTGAAGAAGAGATGGCATCATCTGTGGAAGAACTCTACCGGCACATGAAGGAGAGTGGATTGCCAAAGCACCACACTCATCAGCTTCAGCAGAACAAGGTTTTAGGGTCTCATATTCACTCATTTTTCTTTCATCTCAGACATTTCTTATTGACTTAATTTGTTTTTTTGTCGCAGTTTGATTACGAAAACTGGCTAGTCACTCAATTGAGTTTACCACCCCTGGAGGAGTGGAGAGAAGAGATGTATTTCCATGCGTTGAAGAAGATTCCTTCACATGATGATGATGAATATCGGGACACTTGGGATGTCATAGGTGGATGTAAGGATAGTACAGCATGCTAAAGGCCAGTTCTTTGTAAAGGTGATAGAGATTAATATGAAGTTTATTATCTCTATCGCTTTTCTTTTCTTTTCGTTTCTTTTTCTTTTTTTTCTTCTCTTTTTCTCCTTTTACTTATTGGCCAGATGGGTCACACTGACCCAAAAAGATAGGTTATAGTTATTTAAGTGTAACTTATTAGGCGTTCACGTAGGCAATAGGATCCGCTCTATTTCAAGTGAAATTGAAATAAGTTATTTTATGGTTGAGATTTAGTGTCGGGTAATAAATTTGTTGGCAAGTCATTCAAAAAGTTTAAATAATGTGGAATCCTTTACACCGTTAGATGAAACAACATTAAATTCTAACCATGTAATAGCTAATCTCAATATCAAGCGAAATGAAGTGGATGATCAAATATTTGAGTAGGAGTTAAATTTCAGTTTTTATAATAACTTGGCTTTCTTCTTGATTGAATTAGACTACTTATATGGGATCTAAGCATTTATATTGAAGACTGTTTACACAGCCTATCCACATCCTTGTAAGTGTTAAAAAACGAACAAACTAAATTATATATTATCCATTATATTTAATATCAACTTTAGAGAATAAGAGTAATATTTTAGATCAATCTTTTGATAATTATGAATAGCCCATGTAACCACCAGTTGTCTACGGCTTCTCCATCCTCCATTTCACCAGAGATCAGCAAACTCAACAAGAACTCTTTGAAAGGTGAAGAATATTCATGACATTTAGCAAAGAATTCATTTTCTACAATCGAATGAATACAATTGGGTTCATGATAAAACCCCAATGGGAGATAGCAATCAAAAGAGAACATAATGAAAAAGAAGCCTGGCCTATACCAGTATATATACCATATTTTTATCCCACAAATATTCAACGATACTGATATGATAGTCACAACCAACTCTAGAATATTTCTTTACTTTTAACGATGACTATCTAAAGATCGGTTGAGTCTTGAGACTGGCACATCAACATTGTAAAATAGTTATGAAATAAAAAAGTAGTTTTTAGCCTTACTATTAGATTAAAGATGCTCCTGACTATGGGAAAATATCAATCGGTACTATATATATATATATATATATATATATATATATATATTGAAATTGATTGTATTTAACTCCCCATTATTTTCATTCTCAGTAAACAAAGAAAAATATCAGTAAAAAAGGAAATCACACTCAAGAGACTGAAAAAACACCAAAAACAAAACCCCCTTTGATTAAAACCAAGCATCAATATGTATTAGGTTTACAATAAGCCGAGCCCATCCAACCCACCTTTCAACCGAAAAAGTTTTTAGGACTTGGATAAATCAATCATTCATATCTCAAAATACAATAATAAGAGGCTATAATTTACACCCTAAAAGGAAAAAAGTCCTAAAAAAAAAAGAAAAAAAAAAAGTCTCAGGAAGATCAGAAGCATCAATAATGTTGATTCCAACACCCAGCTAACAAAACAAAAGGTTGCCTGATATGCAGTTTCTGCGTTTACTTGACGAAGTAGCCAAACAGGACGCCAAGGAGACCAACCAGCACCACAACAAATAGAGAGAGGCCACCAGCACGACTTTTGCTAATTTCTTTTCTCAGCAGATCCTGTCAAATATAGTTATGACATTATTATGACAAAATTTATTGAAAGAAAAGACTGAGAAAAGCAAATTTGTAGAACTGGTTAAACTTTCAATCAAGAATGCATGTTTCATTCCAAGCCTCAAGCCCCAAAAAGAAAGAGGGCTGATCAAACAGTCAATATACGGCCTTCTATTGAAATCAGTTAATTTGCGCAACTAACAAGACAAATCACATAGAATCACTAGGTAACATTGGACGCGAGCAATACGATTATGAATTTATTGAAAAACCACGGGAGTGTAAAAGATAATTGATACTATATAATGTACAAACAAAACCGATACCAGTTCCTGATGTAGTTTCTGATTTCGTTGCAAAGCAGAAGCTTTCTCCTCGGTCAAGTTGGAAATCATAGACCACTCCTGAAGAAAAATACATTGTACACAAAAATACGAGGTAATCAATCAATTGTATTGGAGGAGAATTGACAATAATCAAGCATAGCAACAGAAAAGCATAAAACAAACTTTAATTAAAACAAAAGATATTCACAAGAAGATAATTAACAACAGCGCCAGCTGCCTGTTTGAACCTTAGCAACAACTTTTTCAAGATAGATAGTACATAATGCCTAATCCATGGTACCCCATTATCCTATCCATTAATCAACTTATGTAAGAAATTGTCCTTTTAATTATTGCAGTCTGGGAACCTAACATCTCGCGACGTAAAGGATTTATATAAGGTGTAAGACAAAAAAACTTTCATAGAATTAGTGAGTTCCTGACACTATTGAGTTTGTCTTTGACCACATCTTACAAGCAACCTGAATTCCAGAACAAATTTAACATGAGTTTTGTCTGTATCTTGTTGTCGCTATAAGACAGCTGGCTAAGATTAGAAATGACCTATTATAGGCAAAAGCTAAGAGCATGGGGTCTAAAAGCTAATGTGTTTTTCATTGATACAGTAAAAGCTAAATCACCCAGGCACAACTGTGACTTTCATTTATTAAATTCTTGTATTTGAGTAATAATCTCTCTTTTTCATATGATAAGAGGTCTATAAGCCTATTCCAAGGATGAAAACTTAATCTAAATTAACTGAAATCATATTAGCCACTGCAGAAGTATGAAAAAACAACCATTGGTCTATATTATATGGATATACTCCCAATAATTATCTGCGCAACAACCTAGAAGCAACCCCCACTTCAATTTCTCCAATGATCAGCATTTATAATTTGACCTGACTTGAAGCAGAAATGGAGGAGGGGTTACTAAGACACCACTTCCTAGCTAGAGCACAAAATGAATAGCTTTTAAGGAGGACGCCCACAGAGAAAGCCCAGGCTATTACCCCAATCCTAGAGTAGTAGATGCTTTGCCTATAGTAGCTCCTGACTATAATAACAACTCTTCGAGTAGCATGTCATTTAACTATACCAATGGTTCCAATGCCCAGCTGCTAGGTCCATTAAATTCCACGACCTCCATTTTGAATTTTCCTAACATGCAATATTTAGATGACAGAGTCATCACCAGCTGTCTTTATAAATTTGTACTTGATTCAAGTGTCTCACCTAATCCCTCAAAATCAGTTATATTATAATGTTAATTGCAGGCATAAAGTACATATTTTTGAGGTTGTCAAAACTGGAACACAGAGACATGCATGATTAAGAAAAAAAACACACTGAGCCTATGACTTAGTTGTTGAAGAATAGAAACTGCAAGACAACTATGCCTTATAAGGACATCTGGTACCACCATTACTACCTCCTCAATAGCAGCTTCTGCCACATTGTCTCAATATTTAAGGTCATCATATGTTAAATTCATACAGCAAACTTGAAGAAAATATCAAACTCACTATGTTTGCCCTGAAAAATTTATAGCCATCAACATAATAAAGAGACAATCAACCATACAGAAAAAAAAAAGTGAAAAAGAAAAAAATTGAAGCATCAACAACTTTTCATTGGTTCTTAATTACTGGCAGAAAATTTCATGAAGCTCTCCAATCTATGTTTCCGTAAACTTTTTTTTGATAAATAATCGAAACTTTATTAAAAGCGTAATTCTCCCCCAGGTAAACATAAGGTATACAAGAGAAGCCACCTAGTAGAAGCCAAAAGAACCAAAAATCATGATAGGTAATCACCAAAGGAAAAACAAATGCAATTGTCTAAAGATACAAGGTGTTAAAAATAAAGATTTATTCTCTTCCAAAACCCTCTTATTGTCCTCAAAGATTCTATTATTTTATTCCCTCCATAGACACCACAAAAGGTATGAAGGCATCATCTTCCACACAGCAGCACTCCAAGTGCTGTCAGTAGTCTACCAACAAGCATATTAGTCGACTACTCATCTAGGTATAACCCAAGAGTGCCCAAATTGACAAAAGAAAACATTCCAAATGGCATAAACAACCTCACAATGAAGAAGGAGGTTCACGTTCTCCCTGTTCGATTATGGTGAAACATTCAGTCTGTTAAAGACCTTGGACAGCTCTCATTTTTCCTTGGCATTGAAGTCCTCCATGTGCCGGCTGGATTGCTTCTATCACAGAGACGATACATCCTTGATTTGCTCAAACAAACCAACATGCATGAAGCAAAACTGATTTTGTCACCAATGTCATCCTCCCACACCTTATCAGCTCTTATAGTCGATCCAATTGAAGATCCCTCTCTATTATAGGAGCAGGATTGGGTCACTCCAGTATTTGTCTCTCACTCAACCTGACCTCGCGTTTGCAATAAATCGAGTGTGTCAATATATATATATATATATATATATATATCATCCAACCAACCTCCATTGGCAGGCAGTGAAAAGGATCTTAAGATACTTGAAGCATACTATCTTTCATGGCTTATTAATATCTCGTTCAACTGTATTCTAGCTTCAAGCATTCTCGGATGCGGATTAGGTTGGTTGTCCAGATAACAGAAAATTCACATGTGCTTACTATGTGTATCTTGGCTCAAACCTCATATCTTGGAGTTCTAGAAAACAACCTACTATCTCAAGATCCAGCACCAAGGCCGAGTACAAGTCAATTGCAAACACTACCGTTGAATTACTTTGGATCAAGGCCCTACTACGTGATCTTGGTGTTCAGCTCTCCATGCCCTTGAAACTATGGTGTGATAACATCTGAGCAATTTATCTCTTCTCTAATCCGGTGTTCCATGGAAGGACTAAGCACGTCAAAATTGATTTTCATTTTGTCAGGTGGCAAACAATACTATTAAGGTTTTGTTTATTCCAAGGAAAGACCATATTGCTGATGTTCTAACAAAACCTATCATATCCACACAGTTTAAATGGTGTTGTTACAAGTTCCATGTCTGTGAATCTCCATTGAACTTGCGGGGGAATGATAAAGCACCGGATAAAGCCTCACTAATCTCGAACACCAATGAAGATAGCTCACGTTTGAATTCAAGTGATAAGGGATAACTTATACTTATCCCTTATTTGTCACTTATGTATATCTTAGTTTAAATGTTATTTGAATGTATGTTCTCATCTGATTGTAATTGAGTTCATAGAGGAGTCTTGTTGGAAGTATATATATATATATATATATATATATATCAATGCAAACCCAATGAGATGGGTACAGAAGCAATTACCTCATACAGTGTGTTTAGAAATCTTTTACTCACCATCTAAGTAAACTCACTTTCACTCATCAATCCGCAACCACCATTTACCCAGAAATTAACATGAAATACTCAATATCTCACTTCAAGAACACCCAAAAACTCGAACCTATTCCAAAATCGCACAACTCTTCTCTATCTATCTCTCTCTCTCTCTCTTTCTCTATGTTTTTCTGCTCTTCTCTCTATCAGTATGCTTAATTCTCTCCTTAAATCTCACGCTCTCCCTTGCCATCAATTGTCTTGCTGTCTCTCTCTCTTACTCTCACGTTCCCTTTCCATTTTTAATAACCAGCTGCTGCAAAGAATAGGAGAGAGGAGGAGAATAAAACAAAAGAAGGGTAGAAGAAATATAAGAACACAAATAATTGGGCAGTGTCGTCAGTCGTGTGAGAGGGAGAGATAAAAAATATAGAATAGAGAATGAGTGGGAGAGTGGGATAGTGGGAGAAATAATAAAGAATAAAAATATATATAAAATAAAGAATGAATGGGAGAGTGGGAGAGAAAATAAAATAATTGAGGGGAATGAGTGATGGAGTGTCGGCAGGAGGAGGAAAAACAAAGTGGGAGCAGGCTGCGTAAAATGAGGAAGAAAACTGTGGAAAAGAAAAAGAGAAAGTGGTCTTTGAAAGAGGGTTGGGTTTATTTAATAAGCAATTAAAGATGCCTAATGATTTCTCACTAACATATAAAAATAATAATCAAAATTTTCACTCACGGTAATCAACAACCGGCTTATTATTCATCTTGATCCTATTTCCATAGAATCATTACACTCATCACTATCTTAAAAAGAAAACATATAATAATCCTACCTAATTCCACTCACATAAAATTCTATTCTAACAACCACGGAAATTCCTACAGAATCAACTAAAAATCACACTTACACAAAAATAATACTCTACTTAACATTAATATAATATTCCACTCACATAAAATTCTATTCCAAGAACCACGGAAATTCATACACAATCAACTAAAAATCACACTTATACAAAAATAATACTCTACTTAACATTAATATAATTGATACTATGAGTATTCGATCAATCTGTCCAAATAAACTATTCAATCTCTTAAATCACCGGAGACTATTATTGCATATAATCTCTCATAAAAATCAAAACTTAAGTATAATGTAAAAATTCTCAAACCAATATTCATACCCATAATATTCATATAATCTCAAAAAAATTTCATGAAAAAATATTTTTACTTGATATAAATATTAAAATAATTTTTATCATCAAAATAATTCTCAGGATTTAAATCTGGAGCGCTACATTAAATCTTTTAGGAAAAATCTGAAATTAGCATGACTGGCGACTCTTGTTTGCCATTTCCCATCGGAGTACTGGTCAACCTCGAATATTTTCAAATGAATTATTCACTCTTTCACATACATTTTACACTTAAGAATGATTAAAATTACTTAAAATATAAGGTAGTGGGTGCTTGTTTATGGACAAAGTTTAGAGGAAAACTTTATCCCTTGTTTATTTG
>JADOBO010000083.1:5000-66955 GCA_016403345.1 Corylus heterophylla | reverse complement strand
GTAAAGAGTCTAAAGACTGTAGAAGCCCGGTCAGCCGAAGACTAAGCCTCGGGAACAGACTTATCGGGAGTATCAAATCTTTGCTATATGGAAGAGGTTAAAGGCTTAGATAGACTATATGGATGATAGTTATAATTTACTATCCTATATATCATGATTACTCTACATCAAAGTATCGGTGATTGTTATTGGAATTGTCCCCTTACTTCTTTAAAATAAACTATATTTCTATAGCATTATAACGGAGACAATACACGTTATATTTCTGAAACCCACGTTTATCATTTCAAGATACAAATTGTCACTAACAGGCTCATTGCATATTCAATTGGTAATATTTTCTAATTAAGTCATGGACTTGCGCAGTTCTTTGTGGTTTAGTAGGTTGCTTGAATATAGAGTGAGAAAGTTCGCTAGGGTGAAGACGCCAAGCAAATGTCTTGCATTTCCATGTCTGGTTAGTTACTTGGAATATTGTTGGAGGCTCTGGGTCTATAATTGATGATATTTATGGATGGTTATGATTATCATAACCTCAGGTCATGTATTTCCATTTTTTTTTTTTTTTTGGCTTATTTTACTCAGTTTATGTTTGACAGGTGATACCACCAGTCAGTTGCTAGTTAAAGTTAGACTTAACAATTTTTATCATACATCACATAGGTGATAACTTTAACAATTTTTATTTCAAAACTAACCCGTTTCTCAAAACGTTATCCACAAATAGTTTAGGTATCTGTTTAAGGGAGAGGTTATTATATTTATAACTTGCACATCATCTAATAATTACACACGTTATCATGCAAAAGCCTTTTTTTTTTAAAAAAAAATCAAGAACTCTTTTTAAGAAACCATTAGTTTTATTTAAGGGTTAAATATTAAAAACCCCAAAGGGTTTCACTTCTTTATTTTTCTCTTCTTAGGGTTTGATTTTTATTACAGGAGGTGCCTGTAGTTTTGATAAAAGACCAAATTGGTCATTCCGTGCATTGACCGTTAGTTGGCTTAACGGATGTCCACGTCACTGACATGTGAATCAATTAAAATTTGACACCTGACATAAGTGGCCACGTCATCACTAATGACGTGGCCACCTAATTAAATTTGTTTATTTTTAAAAAAAAAAGAAAGAAAGAAAGAAAGAAAAAAATTGGGAGTTGGCTACGGCCACCCCCTTGGCTCCATGGGGGTGGCTCGGCCACCCCCAGTAGGTACTGGGGGTGGTTTCGGCCACCCCCTTGGGCACCAATTGGCACCTTGAGCCACCCTCATCCAGCCAGATGGGGGTGGCCAGGCCACCCCCATGGCCAAAGGGGGTGGCCCAAATGGCCAAGGCCACCCCAACTTTTTTTTTTTTTTTTTTTCAAAATAAAAAATAAAAATTTTAATTAGGTGGCTACGTCATCACTGATGACATGACCACTTATGCTAGGTGTCGAATTTTAATTGGTCTACATGTCAGCGACGTAAACTTCCGGTCAATGGATGGAAAGACCAATTTGGTTTTTTATCAAAACCACAGGTACCTCATGTGATAAAAATCAAACCCTAGGGGGGAAAAAAATAAAGAAGTAAAATCCTAGGGTTTTTTTTTAGTATTTAACCCTTTATTTATACAAACTAGCTAAGGATGTTGGAATATACATCTATATAGTAAAGCACTTTATGAAAATAAGGGATTAAGGGTAGATTACCTCTCGGCAAAAGTTCTCCAAGCCTTAGAGAGACCAAGCTTCCAAGGGCAAACCTTCCTTCTCTCTCTCTAGGTTCAAATTATGCTGAGAAACCGAATGAGTGGTCTAGGGTTCATCCTAGGCCTTTTTTGAGTCATCCCACGCATAAAAAGCCAAGAAAAGATCCATTCTTATCCAAAAATTATTATGCGTCCGAACGATCATTCGAATATACCTCTGAATATTTGTACTCAATCGTTTGATAGTAACCTCGAAGGTTCGTCCTCAATTGTCGAAGAACGTCGAACGTTCATGTATGGAAGGTTTTAAGTAATATTATAAACATTAAGATTTGGAAAGGAGTTATGCTATTGAAATATTTGGAATTTATATAAATGATGTATTTTATTTTATTTATAAAGTGATTGATTATTCGGAGTAGTATAATAATTCTATCTAGCATTCATCTAATAATGTTGATATGGCATGATATGGATAAGATTAGGGTTATAGAGGTGATGCAGAATGAAGAAATAATATTAGTTTAGAGTTAGTATTACTTTGTTCTTTGAGAGTTGTGATTACTCTTTTATGTGGTGAGACTCTATGTTCCTGGTGAGAAGCCAGATTTATCCAATTGGTGAGACGTCAATTCTTTATCTTCATTCAACCCAACCCCAAGGCTCAAAGAAGGAAAATAAAGAGAAATTTTCATTTCCCTAATTCTTTATAACAAACTAACTCTCATTCCATTAATTCTTACGTTATGATAATCCAATATTTTTTTTTTGAAAAGAAATATGATGATTATCATTGATAAAATAACTGAGGTGGAGCATAAGACTCAATCAACAATCAAAAGATAGAGCAACTTGCTCCATCAAAATAATGTCACTAATATAATCTGGAATTTAATCCCTCCAAATCTTATCACTGACATTTGTAATAGCCTCCCTTGCGAGTCGATGTGCCGCTTCATTAGCTTCATGGTGTATAAACCCACATCTCCACCTTGAGAAGTTTTGCAAGACACCCCGCGTATCCTCCACAATATGACCGAAAGGCTCCAATTATTCTTGCATGAATTAATTGCATCCACTACTAGTTTGGCATCACCCTCTAGAACTAGCTGCTGTATGCCCAGGTCTCTGCATAAAATCGCTGCATGAAAAGAGGCAAGGGCTTCTCCCGTCGTTGGTTCAAAGCTCCCACTTTGTGTCTTGCACATTGCAGTGATTACATTTCCTTTTTCTTCCCTGATAACAGCTCCTATCCCCATTCTTCCACCAACTTTGTCAATAGCTACATCCCAGTTGACCTTAAACCAACCTTGTGTAGGTGCTAACCATTTAATCTCTTTGTTGTTGACGTTCTCGTCCGTAGCACGAATTGCTGGCTCATTCGCTTTTTGAAAATCATGAACATATACCTGCGCCTCCTTCATTAGAACATTTGGGTTGATAAAGTTACCTTCATGAACCCATATGTTCCTCCGCATCCATATCTGACGAGCAAGGTGAATAAAAAGCACAGCATCTTCTTTCCTACATCTGCCCAATATAAACTCAGCCACAAGCATAAAATCGTTACCTTCAATGGCACATTTTTGGAAAACTGTCTTGCTGCAACCCCACACATCCGTAGTTGTTGGGCAACTCCATATTGCATGCATGACCGTCTCTAGTTCCCTTTCGCATATTGGGCAGAACGGCTCCCTTACCACTTTTCTTCTAAGCAGGTTGTCTTTTGTTGGGAGCACGTTGTGGCATGCTCACCAGAAGAAATTTTTTTTTTTTCAGCATTTGATATGGGAAAATGCCATAACGTCTTCCATAGTGAGCTCTCCTTCACCTGTTTAGAGCATTCTGGAACTTTTCTACCTTCCAACTCCATCGCCAAATGATAGGCGCTTTTGACTGAAAATTCTCTCGATCTATTACCTTTTCAAATCTGGACATCGGGCTGGTTCGTGTGGCTAATGGGGATAGTATTAATTACCTCTATTTCCTCCACCGTGAAGAGGTTTGTTAATAGATTTTGATCCCACCAGACCATATCTCACTTGATGATAATCCAATATGCCACAACCACCTGCGCACCCAAAGCACTTTTACTCTTTGAGGGCTATTTGCGAACCAACATTGTGATCTTTCTAGTAAACTTTGTAATAGATGCTTCTTTTACCAATGTTCCAACTACAATTTCGTCCTCGATATAAAATGTGCTTCTGATTGGAAAATTAGTCTTGATAATTGCCACCCACATGCATTCATCCTATCCTGAAGTCGGGCAGTTCACTTGCGTAGCTTGTGGTCAGGAAAGCAAGGACATGGCCTACCTACGTCGCAACATTAGAGGATATGACCACTCCTTCACTTAGAGCATGCTTAGGATTGTGTTAGGAAATAGTGCTTTTAAAATCAAAATGAGCTTTATGGAAAAAAACTTCATTTTGAAGCTTTTTCCAAAAGTGCGTTTTAACTATTTTTAGAGTGAAAAAGTCAAAGAATTACTTTTGAAAATTTTTTACCTAAAAAACCAATTTTTGTTTGGCATACCTTTTTAGGTACTAAAAGTATTTAAAATTTTCAATGTGACCAATCCATTAACCATTTTTGTTTTCCCTAACTAAAATAAAGAAAAATACTAAATTACTCCTACAATTTTATTTTTTATTAAAAAAAAAACTCGAAAAATAGAAAAAAAAAAATTAGGGATGATCATAGCGGCCGCTTTGGCCATTTGGGGGTGGCTGGCCACTCCATGGCCCATGGTGGGGCATGGTGGAGTGGTCGATCATCCCCAAGGGGCCAAATGGGGGTGGTTGAGCCACCTCCAAATGGCCGGATTGGGGGTGGTGAGTTACCCCCAAGGTCCATCGGGGGTAGTCGACCACTTCAAGGGGCTAAATGGGGGTGACCGAAACCACCCCGAAATGGCCAAAGGGGGTCGCTACGGCCACCTCGAAAAGCCGGATTGGGGGTGGCTTGGCTACCCCCATTTTTTTTTTGACTTGGGGGCAATTTTGAAATTTGTTAAAATACATGGGGACAATTTTGAAAATTTAAGACAAAAAAAATACACAACCAATTTTCAGTCAAATTGGACGGAAATGGCGAATGGATGGAACACATTGAAAAATTTTGAAACTTCAATGGGGTAGGTGCATTGCAATTTTTGAAACATGTAGGTTAAATTGAAAATAGCCTGAAACTTTAGGGGGTAAAGTGTAATTATCCATTTTTTTGTAATTACTTTTTTCTCCATAAACTACCGCCTTCCGTCAATATGGCCCATGAATGGACACATCTCACCACCATACTTTCTCAAACTACCATTTACTTACCAAAACACTCTTCCGTTAGTCAACCTTGTTAAATCCGACGGTCCACCCATCACATGCTATGAAATTTTATTCCAAATTTGTCTTCGCATTGATCTTTTCTCCTTTTATTATTTTTACTTTTATTTTTTTTTGGTTGTGCAAATTTATTTAACTCGCAAGTGCACGAATCGATTGTAGTTTAATGGATTGCAAGTGTGATAAGTGCTAAAATATTCATATTTTCAGCCCTTAACTTACATGTTTTAATCCATTGGTTTTAGTTAATTAGGCCATTTTAATTCATTTTTGTGTTTTTCATACTTTTGCAGGCTTTTGGAAGAAAATGAAGTAAATCAAGGTGATTTGGACTTAAAGAGAGAAGATGGAAAAAATCGGAGCTCCCTGACACTGCGATCGATCACAGGGTACCTACGATAGAGCGCAGTACCAGAGAAGACACCGCACGAACCAAGCCAGGAGCGATCGAGCGCATGGTAGAAGAAGGATCGATCGCAGACCTGCGATCGAGCGCACACGGGTTGCGATCGATCGCACCCGTGCGCAAAAGACATATCAAGTGGCGGCCAGAATGTTCCTCTTTCCATATTAGGGTTTTCCAACTCCTAATTGTAATAAGTTTTGAAACCCTACGAAAACCCTAGGTTTACTACTTTGTCAAGGACTTCTAAATCCTATAAATAGACCCTTAAACCTCTAGAGTAGGGATGCTTTATAAGGAGAAGAAGAGGAACTCTTCAAGTTCAAGTCTCGGGTTTATTCTTTTCCTTTATTTTCTTTATTTTATGAAGATGTTTAACATCAACTCTATGTGTAGCTAATTTATTTAGTAGGGCTAGATTGAAGCCCTAGTTGTGTTTTGTTAATATTTCAATATTGGCGCCTTTGTGATGATCTTGTTGTGTTATTTAACTTGATTAATACCTGCTTGCATGAATTCCTCATATGTGTGTGCCTGATCAACATATGCATGTGGTATGAACTAGTTAGTTAAATCAATTTGGATGACCGAGTCCTGGGTTTAACATAAGTAACAAAAGATATCCACATCGGATTTTTTGGTTAATCAACATGGGGAACCGAGAGTATACACCCATGCCCTAGGCCTCGTGTGTTTGTCGATTTCCATAGAACATATGCTTTTCTAAAGAACAACTTAGTATATACCATGCTAAATCCTTTAGGAAAGAAAAGAGTTAGAGTATACACCCATGCCTGACTCATTGCTTAGGAAAATCTATAGCTTAAGGAGTATACACCCATGCCCTTAGGTTGACAAACATTAAATAGACATAACTTGATCAAAACATTGGCATATTGATATATTAGCTTAATATAATTAGCGGTGGATATCAAAGCCCTATCTTTTTATCATTATCAACTCAATCAATCTTTTTTTTACTTAAGGAATTTATTTTTAAACGAAAATTCAGCAATCCTCGTGGGAATGATCCTGTACTTGCATCATATACTACTATGTTGACCTTATGTACTTGCGGGTAAAACGTACAATTATTTACGTATTAATTTAGGTAGATATTTTGCACATCAAGTTTTTGGCGCCGTTGCCGGGGATTGTTTGATTTTGTTTGGAATTTATTTTCTTTTAATTTTTAGGTTTTAAATTTTTCTGTTTTTCTAGTTTTTTCACAGTTCCTGTTCTGCCTCTAGAGGTGCGATCGATCGCCCAACCAGGGCGATCGAGCACACCAGTACGATCGAGTGCACCTCACGGTGCGATCGATTGCACATCCAGAGAGCAGCACAGTTACTGCACTAATTATAGATCTGATTTTTTTCTTTTATTTCATGCAGGGTCAGTTGAGTCTGCATCTCAGTAAGGTCTCTTTTTAAATTTTGTTTTTATTTTCCCTTTTTAATTTTAACTTTTTGGTATTTTATTTTGTTATTTCACACATGTGGGGAGGCATTCCAACACCCCATGGACCGTGTTCTTTATGCCTTGACCCTTATCATCATGTTAGAGAATGTCATAGAATGAGACAAATTTCTAACAAACATTATGAGTACATGAACACATCGTTCTCTAGACCGGGGAATGATAACTATTTTGATTCTTGTAACCCAACATGGAGCCAACAATCCAATCTTTCAGGGCAAGCTCAAGCTCCTAGAAATCATTCATATTCCTCTCAATTGGATCCACCACTACAAGATCAGCTAGCTGCCTTGCAGAAGACATTAAATATACTTGTAAAATCCATGGCCAGTCGAAACATCTCTCCTATTCAGCCAGCCACCCTACTACACGTATGTGCCACATGTTCTCATTTTGATCATTCTACTGAAACGTGTCCTTTGTATTCATTTGCAGATCAGGAGCAAGCCAATTATGTGGGACAACACACATATCCTTCCAAGAACAATCCTTATTCCAACACTTACAATTCAGGGTGGCACAACCACCCCAATTCCTCATGGAGCAACAGTAGGAACATATGGAACCCTCAAGGACAGCAAAGCAATTTCCAACAAAAAGTTCAACGAGCCCAAGACCCAGAAAAGGAGGACCTGAAGAGTCTTTTACGACAATTTGTGACTTCACAACAGCAATCAACGGCTGATCAAAAACAATTCAATACCAAGACTGATCAAGCCATTCAAGGACTGGAAGTACAAGTGGAAAAATTGGCCAAGGAGCTGAGGGCATCTCCCATCAACTGGCGTCAACAATACCAAGAAGAAGGGTGTCAAAGTCAATTGATGGAAAATCCCAATGGACAATACCTGGAGGAAGAGTGCACCTAGTATCATGAGCAAGCTGTCTCATTGAGGAGTGAAGAGGTGGCTGAAAATCAAGAGGAAGAGGGGAAAGAGGAGCAAACTGAAGATCCATAAGAGCCACATCAGGAAAAAGAAGAGAGCACTGAGATTTCTTCACCATTAGCTCTTATTCCTGAAACACCAAGAGGCCAAGAGAGAAGTCTGTTAGAGCTACCATATGAGCAATTTGAGGACATCAAGATAGAAAAGCTCCCTAAGTTTTCTTCTTACTTTATTCCAGTTCATGATTCCCCACCGGATGAGCAACTGTTTGAGAAAACTCAGAGTGGTCCTCCCCGATCTAGAAACACTCGGAATCACCTTGCAGTAGAAAAGATTCATTCCCTTTGGTGGAAGAGAAGGAAAGATTGGTGCTTCAAGTTTAAAGTGCCACAGTCTAGCTGAAGACGTTAAACTTAGCGCTCATGGGAGGCACCCCATAGCATATCCTTTTGTTTTGTTGTTTGTTTTATTTTATTTTGTTTGACTTATATTTTGTTTTTGTTTTCCTTTGTGTTTTATTTTACTTTGGTGTTTTAGTGTTTCAAGTCTTTTGTCATGTTTTTACATTCTGTTACTGCGATCGATTGCAACCTGCGTGCGATCAAGCGCAGGTCTCCACTTGTGGTTTCATTGCATTTTGTTACTGCAATCGAGCGCAGCCTGGGTACGATCGAGCACAGTAACCGACTTTTGGCTGTTGTACATTCTGTTAGTGCGATTGAATGCACCCTGTGTGCCCTCGAGCGCACCTTACCCACACATGCACAGCCTTGCGCAAGTGCGATCGAGCGCACCATGCATACGATCGAGCGCACTTGGGCAGCATCTCATAGTTATCTTTTTATTTTGTTTTGTTTAGTGTGTTTTAAGTTAATCTTTTTATTTATCTTTAGTTTTGTTCCTTTTTACTTGTTTGTGTGTTTTCTTATTTTGCAGGGACAAGTGTGCTTCACTTCAAGTTTGGGGGTGTGCTATGAGCCATGCTTTCCAAGACTATATCGACCATCTCCCGGGTACATTCTTTCCTTTACTTAGACACATTGGGGACAATGTGTCATTTAAGTTTGGGGGTATGGGCACACATGTTCACACACATCTTGTCCCAATTTCATGTAATTGTTTTGTGTGTTTGTTTGTTTGTTAATAATAATAATAATAATAGATCTAGCAAGTATGAGAACAAGCTCTCACGCATGAGAGCTTACGTGAGAGAGGGCAGCATGCTGCTAGGAAAGAAAGAGAGGAGAGGAAAGAAGAGAAAGAAAAGAGAGAAGAAATAAAAGAAACAGGGAAGGGGAAGAAGAGAAAGAAAGAGGAAGAAGAAGAAGAAGAGGTTATGAGAACTCTTCAAGGTAATATTTTCAACTTCATATCTTTTATTGTTAACTTTTGAAGAGTTTTCCAAAATTGGTTGATTGTTGATGGATTTTTTATATGGTTATCAAATTTGATTCATGGGTGTCTTTATTGATGGATATTATTAATTCAAGGATTTGTTGGACGAAATTGCGAATGAGTTTTGATTTGTATGTAGTCTTCGGTAATACTGATTTTTGGGTTGTTATGTGATTGGGTAATTGGAGGATAATTTTTGGGTTCTTGTTTTGTTAGCCAAAAATTGGGACAAGCCTTGAGTTTGCTCTAACGATCGAAAGTTGGATTAATGCAATCAAGACGAATCTTTGATTTTGAGGAATTAATGTATTGATGATGTTTCAGTTATGAACTTTGATAAATAGATGATGATTAACACACATTAGATAACCTATCTAAGACCTTGCATGTTAGATTTCAAATTATCAATGAAAGTTATAAGCATGAAAATTGGTGTTGGTTGAGCTATAAGTAAATGTGATTATGCCTAGGTGCGATTAATACTATCTTGATGTTTTGATTTTACTAATTTGTAAGTTAACAGATGGCTTGGCTGGAGAAAAATGATGATTTGATGATGAATTTATGTTTTGACTAAGGATAGACGATGGTGGGATAGAGATTAAAGATATGATCCTTAACAAATAAAGTGATGTATGATTGAAACTTGTAAACGAATTGATGACTAAGGTACTCTTCAGCTTTGTTGTAGGAATTGTGAGTTGGATGCAAAATCAAAATATGGGCATGCAATTCCAGGTAAGTGGGTTAAGGTTAAAGAGTCTCAATGAAAGGAAAAAAAAAAAAAAACTAATTTCTCTTTATAAACTAAAGTATAATGATATATATTTTTTAATGAGACATTTATTTTACTGTGTGCAGTGATGCCTTATGTTTTATGAAATAAAGAAAATGTATCTTTCATGAAATAAGATTATAAGAGCAAGTGAAAATACCCCAAATACCCTGGCACAAATTATCTATTAAACTTTTAAAAATTCGGGAATTTTATGAATTATATTTTTTTTTAAGTTATACTTCATTCCATATTTTGTGTCTTATACATAATAAATTCTCATGTTTTGATTATGGAAAGTATGGAAAGATTTTATACTATGATTGACACATGTTATGATTATGAATGGAATGAGCTCTAAAGGTTATATAAAATGTTACATGTGCATTCATGTTTATAAATGTTTAACCCCGAGGCACTACCATAGTCACGACTGGTACTGGATCGCATGGGTAGCATGGCAAGCACACTGAATGACAGTTACGAAAAGGTGTGTGCTATCGGCTGAGTGGCCTTCACCTAGGAGAGTTCCCAACCCGGTATCTCTCCCCTGTAACGACAAGATGAGCCTATAGGTCCTTCGAGACAAGCCAACGTGTGCCACTCACGGTTTACATTTAAGGAGTTATGTCAAAGGGTAAAACACAGTTGTGAAAAGAAAAAATAAAGGGTTAAATACTTAATACCCCCTTGGGTTTCATTTCTTTAATTTTTTCCCCCTAGGGTTTGATTTTTATCATAGGAGGTTCTTGTGGTTTTGATAAAGACCAAATTGGTCTTTCCATCCATTGACCGTTAGTTGACTTAATGGAAGTCCATGTCACCGACACGTGGACTAATTAAAATTCGATACTTGGCATAAGTGGCCACGTCATCAGTGATGACGTGGCCACCTAATTAATTTTTTTATAAAAAATTAAAAAAAATATATTTTTCAAAAAAAAAAGAAAAAAAAAAGGAAAAAAAATTTGGGGGTGACTGTAGCTATGCAACGGACCGAAAAGAAGAAAACAAATTAATTTTACTTGGAGAACATTATCATGGAGAGTTAAATGGGAAATTGCTCAGTAAATACTGATTAGTATTACGTGCCAATAGAAGAATGCCATGTCACTCAAATGTGTTGACCTAAACCATATCTGCCACGATAATAATAACAGAAAGGAAACTACATGTACTCTTTCAATCTATCATCTTTATTGTAATGTCCCTTTTAATTTTTTTAATTTAGTTAATGTATTTTACCAATCTATCATTAGGGTTGCAATTTCTCAATTTTGCCTTCCAAAAAAACAAAAGCACGCCTAAAAATGCGATCTTTTTTAAAGAAAAAAATAATTAATCACGGCCGTGCAATGGGTTAGTTTTTTCTTGTTTTTGTTTTTTTTTTGTTTTTTTTTTCTTTAATGGTTTTTTAACCTTTATTCATTTATTTATTTATTTTTATGGGCATTTTTGTCTTTTGGGGGGCAAAAGGAGGATTGTAACCTCAATGGTAGATTGGTAAATTAACTAAATTGAAAGATTGAGAGGAATATTGCAAATTGGGTGAAGCAAGTGTAATTTTCCCTAACAAAATTGGAAAGTTTAAAAAAAATTGTCATATAATGAGGCAAATGATATAAAAGTAATAACTAGCTTATGATGGTTTGCTTTATTTTCGAGATCGGGTTGAAATGAATTGAGTTATCTTTTAAAGAAATGATATGGGTATATTAAATCTTTTACTAACATAGACTTATTAAGCTAATGTGCAACTTATTCATTGATACTTGTTACATTTTTCTTTATTAATTGTTTTATTTTTCTCTAATGAATGAGCTACATATCAGTTTAATAAGCCTATGTTGTTAGTAAAAGATTTAGTACTCCAAGCATTTCTTTATCTTTTAATCATGTAAAAATTTTTGGATGGTTCATTAACAATGTTGAGAATAAATAAGGAATAAGGAATGTAGTTGCCTTGGTTATTTTGTGAGAAATTTCCTTTATTCTTTTTTTTTTTATTTTTTTGAAAAAGTCGTACTTCCAATATTATTAAAGTAAACCTTGCTCATCAACAGCAAGTTTATGAATACATTCAGGAAAGTGCTCTAACCAAAGCTAGTCTACACGTGATTCTAAAGCAAATTTTGAAAGTTTGTGGGCCACAGTGTTAGCCGTTCTTCGGACATGTTGAACCTGCCATTCCTGTAAGCTACCAAAAAACTCCTTAGCCTCATGTATCACGACCCCATAGCTCCCCATCCACATCCCATCAGAGTTGAGTGCATTTTCAACCTCAAGAACATCCCCTTCTACAATCACCTTCCTCAACCCTAGCCTATGGCTCAAAACCGCCACATTCCAAGCCGCCAGAGCCTCAATTGATGTAGGATCTGAGATGTAATTCTGCGATGCACACCAGGCCACCACTACATCTCCCTCATGGTTTCGGGCTACAATTCCCTTACCCATCTTGTTTTCTGCTTTATCAATGGAGGCATCCCAGTTTAATTTCATGAAACCCATGGGTGGCAGCTTCTAAACCTCTGTTGGTTGGTATTTTGGATTTGGACCTAACCGTTGGGTGGCCTTGTGATAGGACTCCAGTTGTTTCGTTGCAATTTTGAGGATATGCTTCGGAGACAGGAACTCCCCCCCAAAGACAACCTTGTTCCTCCGGAGCCATATATGTCGTGAAACAGCTGCAAACAAAGTAAATTCCTCAGTACCCAATATATTCCGCATATGCTCTATTATGTCCACAAAGGGGTCAACATAGTTGGAGCATTTCTGAATATTTATTGGGCAATTAGCCCACACATCTTGTGCCGAGGGACAGCTCTAGAGTATATGCCCCAGCGTTTCCGTCTCCCTTCTACAGTTCGGATAGGTCGAGTCTGGTAAAATCTTTCGGCGACATAAGTTCTCATTGGTGGGCAGTATGTCGTTGCACACCCTCCATAGGAACATTTGTACCACTCCAAGGCAGGTCATCTTCCAAATTTTCTTCCACATTTCTGTCCTTGGATCATCAAACGAGCACAATGCCTTCTCTTGCTCCTTCAAGGTTAGCGCTAAATGGTACGCACTTTTCACTGTAAATTCCCCATTCTTTGTCGCGGCCCATACAAGTCGATCAGGTTGACGCCCTGGACAGATGACAATACTCCTAATCCTATGTGCTTACTCCTCAGAGAACACTTGCTGTAACAGAGGGATATTCCACAAGTTACTGTCAATATCGAAAAGGTCACAAACTCGTGCTTCCTGGGGCAAAAGACGAACAGGTGTCTGGACGGTGAAAGTATGGGTGAAAGGAACCCATTGATCATGCCAAATTTTTATCGTTTTCCCATCTCCTACACGCCATATCAATCCTTTGGACAAAAGGTGTTTGACATTCCAGATGCTTCGCCAAGCATATGAAGGCTTGGAACCAAATCTAGAATCAAGAAAATTGTTCCTTGGAAAATATTTCTCTTTCAGGATTCGCGCCACCAGGGATCCAGGGTCTCTTATAATTCTCGCCCCCTACTTTGCCAACAAAGCCTGATTGAAGCACTCCAGATCACGGTACCCTAGTTCTTCCTGTGATTTTGCTCTGCCCATCTTCTCCCAGCTCAACCAAGCTGTTCGAGAAAGGTTCTCCTTATTCCCCCACCAGAACCTCATCATCAAAGAGTTTATTTTCTGGCACAGCATTTTTGGGAGCTGAAAAGCGCTCATTGTATATATTGGTACTGCCTGGATAACCGCTTTTAGGAGCACTTATTTCCCTGCCTAAGTCAAGAACTTCTCCTTCCATCCATTTAACTTATCTTCAATTCTCCCTTGGATATTCTTGAATGCTCTGTTACGGGATTTACCAACAAGGGCAGGAAGCCCCAAGTATCTCTCATAGCTGTTGGTAGGGTTCACTCCCGCAACAGAAATAATAAAGTCACGGGTCTCTTGAGGTGTATTTCTACTGAAGAGTAGAGAGGTTTTTTCCCTATTAAGCCGTTGTCCAGAGGCCCATTCATATTCATCAAGCAGTTGTTGAGTTGTGTGCCATTCTCGGATGTTTGCTTTGCAGAAAAGTAGGCTGTTGTTCGCAAAAAAGATGTGAATTATTCTAGTCCCACCCCTTGAGATAGGTAGACTTGTAAGCTCTTGTGCCAATTCTGCCTTCCTTAATAAAGAACTCAAACCTTCAACACAAAGGATGAACAAGTATGGGGATAGAGGGTCTCCCTGACGAATTCCCCTGGATGGTATGATTCGGCCATATGTCTGTCCATTAATCAGAATGGAGAAAGTCATTGTTCGTACCCAGGTCATAATCATCTGAATCCACCGATCAGTAAACTCAGGCTTGGGCATCACCTCTTCTAAATATTGCCACTCAACCCGGTCATAGGCTTTGCTCATGTCCAACTTCAAGGCCATGAACCCCTTCCTTCCTTTCATTCGCCTATCCATCATCTGTAAAGCTTCAAAAGCCACCAAAATGTTATCATTGATCAGCCTTCCAGAAATGAAAGCACTTTGGTTTAGTGTGATTACATGAGGCAGCACCTTCTTTAGTTGGTTGGCAAGGACCTTCGAAATGAGTTTATAACATATATTGCATAGGCTTATCGGGCGATATTCTGTGACGCAGTTAGGATTTTGCTTCTTGGGAATCAGGGCGACAAGAGTGGAATTTATGGTGGGATCAAAATCTCATATGTTCAAAAATTCCAACACTGCTCTGCCCACATCACCACCAACCGTGTTCCATGACCTTTGATAAAAATAGGCCGCAAATTCGTCCGGCCCCGGGGGCTTCAAAGGGTGCATTTGTCTCAATACCAATTCCACCTCTGCCATTGTAAATTCATCCAGGAGGTTTGAGTTCATTTCCTCCGTTACTCTTCTCTCTAGATTAACCAAAGACTCCCCAACGTCCTGCGCACCTCCAGAGGTAAACAACTTTTTTATAGTAATTAATAAAAGCTTGGCTTACCTCCTGCTCCATTGTTGAAAGGTTTCCTTCTTCATCTTTAACTGTTGTGATCCTGTTTCACCGTCGCCTGTGAGTAGCCCATGCATGGAAGAAAGGGGTATTGCGGTCCCCCTTTTGAAACCAGTGTTGTTTGGCTCTTTGTTTCCATTTTAGGTCTTCTTGCTCCAATAATATAGCAATTTCAGATTGGATGTTCAAGATGGCTTCTCTGTTTTCTGGTCCCTCACTTCTTTGGAGTTTCTCAAGGATTGAGGTTTTTTTGTTTGAGGAGCTTGTCTGAGTAACCAAAACGGCCTTTGCTCCAACGTGATAGCATGGAACTACATGATTGTAGTTTCTCATGAAGACCATGCATACCTACGTAATCCCCATTCTCTTCCCCCTACACCTCCTAGAGGATCGTATGATATTCCTCATCCAGTGCCCAATTTTCTTCAAACTCAAAGCTCTTCTTCTAGGTCAGTTTGAGGTTCCGTTGCATGTAAAAAATGTAGTAATAAAGGTTTGTGGTCCGATGATCTCGCAGCCAGTATCCTTACTTCCACATCTTGAAAAATATTGCTCAAATCTTTGTTTGCTACTGCACGATCCAACCGCTCTTTGGTGAAGCCCCTGTCCTCCCTTCCATTAGCCCAAGTATACTTGGATCCTTGAAAACCCAAATCTCCAAGATGGCACTCCTCAAGTGTAGTTTTAAAATTTTGCATTTGGACTTCCTTGCGTGTGGCAGCCCCCCACTTGGTTGATAATTTCATTAAAATCCCCTAGGTAGAGCCATGGCTAGGAGAAATATCCTTGAGATGTCTAAGGAGCGCCCAAGCTTCATGTCTTCTTGCAGGCTCCAGGTGACCATAAAAGCTTGTCAGTTTCCACAAAATACCAGCATCTGGAATAGTAACAGTAGCGTTAATATGGCAATGTGAGAAGTTTTGGATAGCCAAGTTGCTATCATCCTTCCACAGCATTGCTAGGCCACCACTACGGCCAACAGAATCCACTACAAATAGACCAGTGTACCCAAGCTTCATATGTATAGGTTCCATTTTATTCCAACGACACTTTGTTTCTATGAGAAACGAAATGTTGGGCTTCTTTTCTTTTATTAATTGGCAAAGGTTACGAACTGCACGGGGGTTCCCATGTCCCTGGCAGTTCCAGCTTAAGAGAATCATTGGGACTGGTAGGGCTGCAAGGCAGCCACCACCATCGAAGAAAGTTGGTTCTCCTTCTCCATCGCACCCTGTCGTGCTTTTTTGCATTCCCTATTACTTCTTCCTGTCCCTCATTACAGCTCCATTTTCTCTTACTTAGATCACAAGCCCTTGATGCTTCGTGAGAACTCCTCCCGTATTCCTTTCGTTCCTGTCTCTTCCACTTTCACATGTTTGCTCCTGGAAGTATCGTTGCCATAGTCATAGTAAGACTAGCTTTTACCACTGCTTGGGTCTGGGCCACAATCGTACTCCTTTCAAGCCATGGGTCCTATTGCACATCTATCGAGCTAATGGGCCTATTTAGCTCATCCGGACCCATTAGATTGTCTTGGGCCTCTATCGCACTGCTTGGCACCTCTCCCATAATTAAATGTGGGTTGTTAGTTGACTGTTGCACCATCATACCCCTATAATTTGTGAGCTGATTTTCCTCTGTGGAATCTGCATATTCCTTATTCCTCCTATGGCAAGTACTAGAGTGATTGCTGCTGTCCACCGTTGCTTCAGCATGTGATTGACTAGGTTTCCCATGATTCCCGGTACTTCCCTTCTCTAGTTTTTTGGAGATGGATTCGTCGCAAGAGCCCTGACCTTCTGCCATATGGGCTGTCCGAACACCGTCGTCAGCCCTAGAATTGCTCTAGCTACTCTTCCGCCTTGTCTCCTCAGCTCGAAACCATACTCCCCACAGTTTTTCCCCTCCCAAAGAATGGGGCAACCAATTCTTGTTTGGGTGACAAACTTTTGTCCCATGCACAATGCAGCCACAGTCAAAGCATAAGAGAGGCAGCTTTTCATACTTGAACGTCACCCACCGGGTCTGCCCCCAAGATACAAGGCTCTTCTATGTTCCAGGGGTTGTGTCAAGTCAATGTGGACTCGCACTCTCAGTCATTTTCCCCATCCTATCCCCTGTCCCTCCATTTCAACAGCCTCCAAATTCCCTAGGGATTCACCAATTTTTTTCCCCACCACTTTAGTCATGCACACCAAAGGCATGTCATGGATCTGGATCTAGAAGGGTGACTGGGAAAACTTCAAACTAGATGGGGAAGTATGCCCATCATACTCATTGATCACCATGATTTGTCTATCAAAAGACCACGGTCTACCATCCAGGACCCTTTTCTTGTCTTGCCATCAGAAAACTCAAAGATCCAGGTGTGGTCTTGAACTTCTTTAAAAGTTACCCTTCCAACCAGCCTCCATATACGAGTGAGGACAGTTTTGAAGGCTTCCTTATTAATCTTCGTGATGTTCCCAAACCGACCCACCAACCAGTTTTCTCCCTGTTTTCGTGCCTCTGCAATGTCATCATCGGTTATGTTGATTCCAACCTGTTCACCATTCGTCAACATGGTTGTTTTTCTGCCACTCTCCATATCTTCTATAGCGCCCTAGATTTTGAAAGTCTTATTTTAGAGATATTAATTTGATGCTAGGATTATATTCATCTTCATATTAGGCAATAATATTAATTTTTGAGGAATTTATGATATTGTATGAATGGTAATTGAAGATTAGTAGTTGTATAATAGTAAATGGAAGGTGGAATAGTATTTGGAATGTAGAATAGTATAGGGTAGGTAGAATAGTAAATGGAAGGTAAAATAGAAAATGGTAGGTATAATAGTATTTGGTAAGTGAAATAGTAAATGGAGGGTAGAATTATAAATGAAAGGCAGAGTAGTATTTGGTTTTTCCTATAAATAGAGTTCTCACCCTTCACAATTTTCACCACTCATCTCCTCTCCCTTCACAATTTTCAACAAATAATTATCTTTCATGATCCATTCATGTAATCCACTGTAAGTATTCTTACTTACTAAGAGTGATATTAGTATTTAATAATACAGATATTTGTAGTTTTATTAAATGTCTGGACTTTTGATATAATTGCTTCAACAATGATTTATATTATCGTGAATCAATTGACTTATTACTTTACAGTTTTTGTAGTGTTTGCAGGAATAGAAAGTCAAGGTAATTACGCAGTTGTGATTAGAGATTCATATTTGTGATGCACAGAGACTCCAAGTTGGTGAAGTTTGTCTAGAGTTTAGACAATAGAGTGAATTTGTATAAATGCCTTGTTCGACATAATTGTGAGTATTTCATATAAAGAAATGTATTTTTAAAATGCCACACCCACTCTACTTCGAAATATTTGAAAATTGGGCTACATAATGATGAACACCCACTCCATGCCAAAACGAAATTGGCTGTAAGGGGCCCCCTTTCGGGGATCAAGATCTCCGGCAATGCTTCAAAAATTGCCCATCAGCTTTTTCTCAAATCCTGACCATTCAATGTCATCCAATAGCCAGAATTTTGCCACATGTCCCAACTAAAGATAAATAATAAAATATTATTTTTTTTAAAATATAAAAAAAATATTAAAATATTAAAATTAAAAATTAAAAAAACTGGGATGGCCGACCAGCCCTAATGGCGTGGCCGAAGCCACCCCCATGGCCCTAGGGGTGGTTCGGCCACCCCCTATAGCCAAAACCCAAAAATTAATTTTTGGGTTTTGGCCCTAGAAGGGCGAACCACCCCCTAGGGCCATAGGGGTGGCCAAAGCCATCCCCAATTGGCCCATGGGGGTGGCGGAATGACTCAGTTGGGATGGCCGGTCACCCCATTGGGGCTGGCCGGCCACCCCAGTTTTTTTAAATTTAAATTTTAATATTTTGTTTTATCTATATTTTTTAAAAAATAAAGAATATTTTATTATTTATCTTTAGTCGAAACATGCAACAAAATTCTGATTATTAGATGACATTAGATGGTCAGAATTTTAAAAAAAGTTGATGGACAATTTTTGGAGCATTGCCTAGAATCCTGATCCCCCTTTCGGTGGGCATAATTTTCGCAGTAGAATGCGAGTAGTCGTGGCACCATCATCATCTACAGAATGCAAATAGTTTGAAAGCATAATTGAGGGGGGTGATGCAATCGAGGAATTTCAGACTCCACTCCAAAAAAGAATGAGCTGGAATCGTTCAAATTCGGTTCATGAAAATGACGCCACACCCACTCCCGTCCGTAATGCTTGAAAATTGGGCTACATAATGAAGAACGCCAACTCCATGCCAAAAAGAAATTAGCTGTAATCGTTGAAACTTGGGTTCCATCATAATCAGTGGCTGAGCGTCTTAAAAATTTTCTCTACTCTACAAATTTTGTAATTCACACAATATATGCATTACAAAAAATATCTATAAAAGTGCATAAATATGTGCTTAAATTGCCGTGGGTTAAATTGGGGTGCGGTAGAAAGATTGTTGTGTCTTGGGTAATGGGTTGGTAAAATTGTGATTTTTTTTTTTTTTTTTTTAATTTTAAAAAAAAAAGTTTAAAATCCATGGCACCCCTAAGGAGTAACGTGGCTCCACCACTGATCATAATGATGCCACACCCACTTCACTCTGAAACATTTAAATTAGGTTTCAGAATGAAGAATCACAACAAAAGAAAATAAATAAATGAAGAGAACTTGAACAAGTTATCTAATTCAATAAATAAGTTCAAACTCAACTTATGTTAAAAAACAAAATTAAACAAATCGGATTTAAATATTAGTACTTGACTCAGCAAAATAACATTCCTATCAACATATTTAAGGTAAGCGATAAGGTAATAGCCTAGCAAATAGCATTACTTTTTTTTAGGGGTGGCAAAATGGGTACTTGACATAACCCGATTACGACTCACGGGTATTCATTACACGATTAGCCTATACATAGACAAACGGGTAATCGGGTCTGACATGATTATGATACGAAAATAGTCGGTAACCCAACACGACCCGTTTTACCCGTTTAAAATAATTGGGTCTAATCGGGTAGACCCGACATGACCCGATTACCCAAAACTATAAAATAATTTTTTTTTTTCAAAAAAAAAAAAAAAAAAAAATCAAAATTGTAATAATAATACTAATACATCAATACAGCCAATGCAAAAAATTAAGTTCCAAGATATTAAAGGCTTAAATAAAGGATAAGAAAAAAAAATATATATATATGTAACTAAAAGTCTATAAATTTTGTTTTATTGTAACTAAAAGTCTATAAATTTTTAAATAATATATATATCTATTATATAGAATGGTGGTATATATGATGGCGAAATCTTTCACCACGATGAGCAAGCTGGTGACTCATACAGTCAAAGGTTTATATGCTCCCACAACATTTAGCAGAGAACTCAAGTCAGAGCCAAATAAAATATATATATATATATATATATATATATATATATATATATATATATATATATATAAAAGAAAAGAAAAGAGAGACCCATTTGAGAGACTGATAGAAAAATTTCAATTTCACTTTCACCTCCACTTCCACTATGGCTTGGTTCTCGGCTGAATAGAAGTGATTTTTTTTTTTTTTTTTTTTTTTTTAAACTGTTTAGAAAAAAAACTTGTATTTAGAATTATATTTAATAAGTCTTTCTCATTATATATGGCAGACTGGCAGTCGGCAGAGGCGCGGTTCCTTTAGGTTTACTGAATAGAGGCACGTCTGCCTTATCCTGAGAAAAAAAAAAAAAGGTCTGACGGGTCGACCTGCCAGACACGAAATTTCCAAGTCTTAATCGGATAGACTCGATTACGACCCGATCCCGATAAGCCCAAACCCAACACCTGGTTTTTCGTGTTGGGTTCGCGGGTCGTGTCAAAATTACCGGCCCTACTTTGTTTTGAAAGGGTAGGAAATAGCATTACTAGTGTAACAAGAAAGAGGCAGCTCTGCACTTTGATTACAGAAAGAGTGGCCAAACACGAATCAAAATCATGCCTTTTTTCCAAGAAAAAAGAGACCCACTTTTTTAGTGCTGTGTTTGGTTAACGAATAGAGGGGTGTGAGACAACTTCTTTAAGTGCCAAAAGGATTGGTTTCATGTTATAAACAATTAAAAAAGATACACAACCCAAACATAAATTTTGGTACCTTCGACAGGATCTAATTGATGAAGTAAACTCATTGGGTAGATAATTGGGAATGGCTTTTTTGCTTTTGTAATTTTCTGCAAAGTGTTTGTTTATGCAGTACTAGTGATTTCCAGATGGTGTATGACCATACAGCTGGACAGTTCATTAGGAACTAATATTTTTTGTGTTTAGATTGGTGATTAATATTTGTTTACTATTTTACAGCTTAACCGAGATTGTGGTTTCTTTGAATGGATTCATCATGAGTTGTGTGCCAATTGTATAAGGGTTGGAACTTGGTTCTGGCGAAGGCACAAAAAATTGTTGTCAGAAGCAAAATGGTGTAGAGACATGGTTGTAGTTGAAGTCAGTAAGGGGAAGGTAGAAATGGAGAAAGAAAATCTGTGTGTGAAGGTAGAAATGGATAAAGACAATATGCATGTGAAGGTAGAAATGGATAAAGAAATTGCCTGGTATCGTAAGGAAGTAGAGATTGGGAAAATCAAACCCCATGCAGTTAAGAAGAATTACCAAATAATTCTTGTGTGTTCGTGGATAATTTGTTTAAGTGGTATTTTTGTTTTTTTTTGTTTGGATACACTCTAAGTGGTCCGTATGAATGCAAAGTTGGCGGTATGAAGTTGAACTGAGGTGTATGTACTTTTGGGATCACATTGTGATTTTTTTATGTTTATGTGTCATTTTGGGATCACATTGTGATTTTTTATGTTTATGTGTCATTTTGGGAGCACAATGGAAGCGAAGCAGTTGTGAAGTCGTGTAATTCTGGAAGCACATTGTGGATGTAATGTAGTTTTTAGCTTACCATGTAGCATACTATATTGTGTATGTTATTTGTAATGAAGTTATTAGTTGCTATATGTATGACTATGAGCTTCCAAATGTCAATTATGGAGAAGTAAGACATCATGCAACCAAATGAACGAGTATCTTTAACTATACCTTCGATATTATTACATGATATATGATAATCATATCATGCATTTGATAATCTTAATCTGCACTTGTATAATGACTCACATTTTCCAACAAGTAACTAAGCATCAACTAATAATTAACAAATTCTTCAAATAGTGAAAATCCTCAAATAATAATTAAGTTCAATAGAGTAGTACAAATTAATGTCCTCAACAAAACAACTTCATTAATATACACATTCACAAATTCATACAAAATAGTTTCATACACATTACCAACTTCCATAGATATTAACAAGTTGTCTATAGACATTACATACTTGTCACAAAAAACGTTACATACTTGCCACAAAAAACATTACATTCTTGTCACAAAAAAAAAAAAAAAAAGACTATAGCTCCAGCATATTACGGCTTCCACTCTTGATTGAACCGTTTTTTCTTAGCTTCCACAACTGCGATTCCCTTCTATCTTGTACTCACAAAACGTTTTCCTTTCAGTTTCGCCACAGTTTTAGACTTTGCTTCAGCACCACTGGATGTAGCTGCAACACTAGTAGATGTAGCTATAGCACCACTGGATCCAACTGCGACACCAGTAGAGGCAGTTATAGCACCTCTGCATGCACCACTTCTGCCTCCACTGCCTTTCACTGCACCACTTTTGCCTCCACCAGTCACCACCTCGGATTGCACCACCTGTCACTGTAACACCTCTACCTGCAAATCCCCCTAGTTATAGGCCCTATTCTTCCACCACCAATAGTTTGCCCTCCAGTTGCACTACCTCTAGTTTTAGGACCTCTACATGAAGGTTCAATTGCACTAGGGCCCTCTTCAGTGAGATAAATGTGTACAAGAGCCTTGGTAGGAGTAATATGAAAAATACCTCTAACCCGATCAGATGTACAAGTCCTTGTTGCAGGACCTCCTGTGACACTTGTAGGAATTTCTATCTCTTCCGTGCCAGCCATCTTGCCCCATGCTGGAGGTAAGATAATTCCTGGTACAGGTCTAAGGGGGGTGACTTCTCTGTCAGTACCAAATCTAGGTGGAGGTGTGTGCTCTCTTTCATCAACAAGACTAGGGATTACAGGTCCATGTGGAGTACGTGTAGGCTAAAGTTTCCCTTTACTCTTCTAAAAAAAAAAAAAATGATACAAACAATTAAAATAAATAAATAAATATGTACATTGTGAAAAATAATTTTATTTAAGTACCTTCACTGCACTTGATGACTGTGGACCACCAATGCCACTCTTTTTATTTGTCTGAGCTTTCGGTTAACAAAAAATGAACCAAATGTCAGTCAATTGTAACAATGCACTTTATGGTTTTGTACCTAAACCATAAATACCTACAACAATACTATTAGGACCTCTAAAGTATTGACACACAAGTACCCATAAATGAGTACCTTGTACACAACTTGTACCTTGCTTTTACCCAGAGTTTGAGTATTGGAACCAATACTTTGTGACTGAAAAAAAAAAAAAAAGGAACCAACATAAAAATTGAGTGTATTCATACGAAGTCCAAAAGCAGCTAGTTATAACTATTTAGAATATTAAGAACAAATGAATAGAGTACAGTGAAACTTACAATTCCTGCAGGTGGGGTATTAAGCTGACTTGCTGAACTCATATTCAATGGACAACTCCTCTTATTGTGACCCAAGCCAGTACACTTCCCACATCTTATATTTGCACCAAATTTCCTCATTCGGTGTAGATTTTTAGGGTCCCTATTCTCATTATGAGCCCTCTTTCTTACCTTCTTTGGTCTCCTAGGGGCCACTCTATATTTAGGTGGTTCCAATTTATCATGGTTGGCTTTTATCCATTGCTTCTCAGTAGGAATTGGGTAAATAATTGGTGCGTATGCCTTTTTGTACCTCTCTATTGTGTAGTACTCATCAACATAGTCCTCGGGATTCCCACAATCATAGAGTACAGCGGAAAAGGCATGGGGACAAGGGATTCCAGTGAGTTCCCATTGCCTGCAACCACATATTCTTCTACATAGGTCCACCACATACTGTTTGTTGTTGGGAACAGTAACCTCAAACATTCCATCACCAGCGAAGGTTGTAATGCAGTCCATTGCTTGTAGACCAATTGCCTCCATCTTTTGTACAATTCTAGGGCACAACCTACCAGTCAACTTCTCAATCCCTTTCTCTCTTAGCCTGATACCTCCTCATCAACTTTTTCCTTATCATCTCCAACAATGTCAAAATAGGTTTGTCATGTGCCTTGAGGATGTATGAGTTGAAACACTCACATATATTGTTTGCCAACAACTCACACTTTGGATATTCATTAAACGAAGCCCGAGCTCACCCACTAGGGTTAATCTTACTCCAATATTCGTAGGCATCCTTGCTGAGTGTCTTCAATTCTTCTATATGAGCAGTAAACTCATGTTCAGTGTATGCAGACGTTGCAGCCCATAACTTCTCCTTCAAGGCCAATCCTTTATGCCCCCCTAAGTTTTTGAAGTTAAGTGCAAAAATATTCATATTTTTAGCCCTTAACTTACATATTTTAATCCTTTAAGTTTTAGTTAATTATGTCATTTTAGCTCTTTTATGTGTTTTCCTTGATTTTGTAGGTCATTGAAAGAAAAAGAAGCAATCTCAGAAGTTTTGACTTAAAAAGAGTTATTTTGGATTTTGGAAGGCTCTGGTAGAGCGATTGATCGCAGGGGAGCTGCGATCGAGCGCACTACAGGCGAGGATGGCACATTGCAAGACAACCATGATCGAGCACAAGCACCAAGAGGATCGATCGTAGACCTGCGATCGATCACACACGGGCTGCGATCAAGCACACCCGTGCGTGATGGCCAAGACAGCCGCCAGCCTTAATAAGGAAATAGTAACTTTTAGGGTTTTGTAACTTAGTGCGAACTAGGGCTCAAACCCTACGATTTTAAGGGTTTCTAGAGTATTCCTAAAAGCCTATAAATAGACCCTTAAGCCTCTAGAATACATACTTTCCAAGGAGAAGAATTGGAGCTCTTCAAGTTCAAGTCTCGGGTTTATTCTTTTCTTTTCTCTTATTTTTATTTTAGGAAGATGTTTAACATCAAACTTATGTGTAACTAATTTATTTAGTAGGGCTAGATTGAAGCCCTAATTATGTTTAGTTAATATTCATTATTGGCGCCCTTGTGATGATCTTGTTGTGATATATAAATTGATTAATTCCTATTTTCATGAATTCTTCATATGTGTGTGCCTAATCAACATATGCATGTGGTATGAACTAGTTAATTAAATCAATTTGGATGACCAAGTCCTGGGTTTAACAAAAGTAACAAAAGAAATCCACACTGGGTTCTTGGGTTAATCAACATGGGGAACCGGGAGTAGACACCCATGTTAAATCCTTTAAGAAAGAAAAGAATTAGAGTAGACACCCATGCCTAATTCGTTGCTTAGAGAAATCAATAGCTTAAGGAGTAGACACCAATGCCCTTAGGTTGACGAACATTAGATATTCATAATATGATCAAAATATTGGCATATTGATATATTAGCTAAATATAATTAGTGGTGGATATCAAAGCCCTACCTTTTTATTATTATCAACTCAAATCCAATCTTTGTTTTATTTTACTTTTGGAATTTAATTTTAGACAAAAATTCAGCAATCCTCGTGGGAATGACCCCGTATTTGAACACTATACTCTTGTGTTGACCTCGTGCACTTGCGGGTAAAACATCCAATTATTTGCCTATTAATTTAGGTAAGTAATTGAAACAAGAAGTTTTTGGCGTCGTTGCCGGGGATTGCGGCGAATTTTGTCTAAAATTATTTTCCTTTAGTTGTGTTATTTTAATTTTCAATTTTCAATTTTGTTTTTATCAAAAATATTTTTTGTTGATTCTTAACTTTTTCTGTTTTCTGTTTCAGGTTTGCTGACTAGCATTTTGTTATTGCGATAGAACGTCAGCCGAGTGTGTTCGAGCACATTGCGATCGAGCGCAGTTCCAGGGAGCATCTGGACTAGCTGCACTGAAGCTGCTTTGACTGAAGAAGCAATTCAATTGATGCAAGGTCGTTGATCTCAAGATTCAATCGTCACTCCACTCGATCCTGAAATTGAGCGGACAATTCGACAAAGACCTAGAGACAAAGAAGAAGAGGAAGAAATTGAGAACATTGCAAGAGAACCCACCAATAGTGCCAAGACCACTAGAGACAAATCCACCACTGGTGCGGAGACCGATGAAGCAGGCTTTCGTCCCAACGAACCTCCATCAACCCTCATGCATAGCATATCAACCGGAGGTGAAAGGCAGCTATTATATTTCTCCTCAAATCCTTAATGCTCTGACTCACTTTAGGGGCACACCTACTGAGGATCCTAACTTGCATCTTAAGGAGTTCTTCGATCTATGCAAGTTGCAGCACATCCAAGGCTTAACTCTAGAGAGACTTAGGTTAGTTCACTTTCCTTTCTCTTTGAAAGATAATGCTAAACTGTGGTATAATTCTTTGCCTGCAGATTCTATCCATACTTGGGAAGAATTAGCCACCAAGTTTCTGAAGAAGTTTTTCTTAGCCCAAAAGACAAGACAACTAAAAAGGGAACTTCAAATGTTCCAACAAAGAGATGGAGATCTTTTCTTCGAGGCATAGGATCACTTGAATTCATTGCTTCTAAAGTGCCCACATCACAACATCCCTTAAGATGATCAGGTACAAATTTTCTATGAAGGTTTAGATGATACTAACAAAAGGATGATTGATTCAGCTTGTGGAGGAGCACTTATGAAAAAGAGTAGTGAGGAAGCAATGGAGCTTTTTGAAACATTAAGTGAGCATTCCCAACAATTCTGCTCTAGAGGAAGGTGAGGATTAAAGAGCAAAGGCATGTATGAAGTGAACTTCAATGGGGGATCTCCAAATCGGATGGCTACTGGGGAAAAGAAGTTAGACATGATTGTCAAAGCCATGACTGCTCAGAAAATCTTACCTCTTAATAAGGACACACCAATCCAAGTATGTGCTATATGTTCACATTTAGATCACACTACTGAAATGTGTCCGTTATCTCCATTTGCAGAGCAAGAAGAGGTGAATTATGTGGGACAAAACAATTACCCCCACAAGAACAATCCGTACTCCAACACCTACAATCCAGGATGGCGCAACCATCTCAATTTCTCTTGGAGTAACAATCAAGGACAGCAAAAGGGGCGCCAACAAGCAAGCCAGCCAACTCAAGAGTCAAATTTGAACCAACTGGAGAATATGATACACACCCTGTTGACTTCACAACAACAATTTACAACTGATCAAAAACAATTCAATACAAAGACCGATCAAGCCATCCAAAGACTGGAAGTGCAAATGGGGTAGATGGCAAAGGAGCTGAGTGAAAGGAAGCAGGGAGAATTTCCAGCCCAAACAATACCCAATCCAGGGAGTCACTAGCAGCTAAAAGCAATCACAGTTCTCAGGAATGGCAAGGTCATATGAAATGAAGAGCCACCTCAAGCATCTCCAGAGAAAGCATCAACTTCCAAGGTAAACAAAATGGAGAAGGTGAATGTACCACCCTTCCCTCAAAGGTTAGTCAAACCAAAGAAAGATAAGCAACTCATGGATATCTTTGGGACTTTGAGGAAAATAGAAATCAATATTCCTTTGTTAGATGCAATTAAATAGATTCCTTCTTATACAAAATTTTTAAAGGATTGTTGCACTAACAAAAGGAAGTTTCAAGAGCATGAGACAGTGGCCCTAACAGAAGAGGTAAGTTCTGTTTTGTTGAGGAAATTACCACCAAAGCTAGCAGATCCAAGTAGTTTTACCATTCCTTGTAGGATAGGAGACCATCTTTTTGAGCATGCATTGCTGGATCTGGGAGTAGGGGTCAATTTGCTGCCTTACATGGTGTATGAAAAGCTGGGTTTGGGGGAGCTTCAACCAACCTTTGTCACCTTGAAATTGGTGGACAGAAGCATCAGAAGACCAAGAGGTATACTTGAGGTTGTGTTGGTAAAGGTAGGTACATTTATTTTACTTGCTGATTTCATTGTGTTGGATGTGGAAGAATCCCCTATGCCATCACCCTTGCCTATCATCTTAGGAAGATCCTTTATGAGAACTGCTGATACTACAATAGGTGTGAAATAGGGTACTGTAAGTATGAAGGTGAATGGTGAGACAATAGAGTTCAAAATATTTGATGCAATGAAATTACCTCATGATGATTTAGAGTGCTTTGATGTTTGCATGATCCAAGGTGTTAGTGAGACAGTTTTGCAAGATCCACAGAAAAATCCAGTGAAAACCCCCCTCACTCACAAGTTCACAAGGCAGGACATTGGGCCAGTCTATGCAACTGTTACTAATGACATCAATAGAGCAAGGCACCCTCTTCAAGCCAAGAGAAAGTTGTAGCTGGATGAACGAGACGAATTGAGGCATGAAGCAAATGAGGACACCAAGCTCCACAAGAAAAGACCCAAGGACCATCATAACAGAAAGCATGTCAAGAAGGAGTCCTATGTGGAACTGAAATTGTTGACCTATACAGCAAGTCTTGTCCCTGCACCACCAAGGGCACTTGAGCCACATTCTGTCGAGCTCAAGTGCAGCTCTCCACACTGGTAGCACTGAAGCTACTAGTAGAAGCGTTTGAGCAAGCTAGGAGCTCAAACGCATCTACTTAGAACAGTGGTACTGAGGCCACTGGGGACGGTACACTTTTCTGTCTCTGTTCCCATCATGTCAATTTCCATACTTTACATGATTTTTTGACATACTCTTAGTATTCTCAACTATCTTTTGTGTTTCCTTTTCATTTCAAAAAGTTGTTGTAAATTATGCATATTGAAAAAAAAAAAAAAATAATAATAATAATTTTCTGTTACTACGATCGATCGCAACAGGTATGCGATCGAGCGCAATAATCGAATTTTGGTTTTGTACATTCTGTTAGTGCGATCAAACGCACCTTGTGTGCGCTCGAGCGAACATCACCCACTCATGCACATCATTACACGAGTGTGATCGAGTGCACTCGGGCAGCAGGCCACGTGCCTTGTTTTAGGTCACTTTTTCCATTCCCCCACACATTCTCACTGTGCCATACAAGTCCTCCAAGCACCCATCGTTTTTCACGACCTCTACCACACCGCCACCACACGATTCTCCTCTCCGGCCAGCGTACCACCACTTTTCCACCACACAACCAAACAACCCGTTCCCCATTCCCATCAACACTCCAACTCCGATTAACCCCCAACCTCCATTTTTTTTTTTTAATTATTTTTCAGCAATTGTGGGTGTTCATCCACCCACATTACTTTCCTGAGGTTGGGTTTTGGTGTTTTTGCAGGGGATTTTAAGCAGTGTTGCTGTGTTTTGTAACCTTGATCATCACAAGTGCACACCAGGTGTTCGATAATAGTTCCCAATCAAGCTCATCATGCCAAGAACTTGCGCTTCATCCTCCCAGGGCTCCGAGGCCCAAGCCACTACTCTGCCGCCCACTTTTGAGGAGCGAGAGCTGCTGTTTGAGACCACTTTTACAATAAGAGAAGATTTTCAAAACCTTGAGGCAACTCAATGAGCGGTCGCCGAATTCAAGCGTCGGGGGCTCAAGAAGCTTTTCAAGCCGGTCACCTCCACTGCCTACCGAAAGCTGGTGGTCGAATTCTATGCCAACCTCTCCCATGATTGCAATAGGATGGCTACCCTCTTTTCCACTGTGCAAGGCCGAGAAGTTGAAGTGACAAGGGCCGACATTGCCGCTGCCCTTCAATGCAATGATGAGCACCCTCCAGAAACAGCATAGCTTGCTGAGCAACCACCCAGATTCTATATGGTGAAAATCATTGAGAACATGTGCCAAGGGCAATATGCCGATGCCCATCATAGTGCCGGCATCCGGTCCAAGTTACCTCAACGGCTCTGGTTTGTGGACTCCATATTGCACCACAATGTTTTTCTCTTGGGGTACAAAACTCAGAGTTGGGATCAATTTCTTCAAACACTCTACGCCTTCCATAAAGATGCCTGGTTCTCCATTCCCGATATCATCTGGAACCAAATTCACAAATTTTGGAATAGAGTGCACATTGGAGGAGCTGAGTCCACACACTCATGGGGGTTGCCCTTCCCATACTTAATCACTTACATCCTTCGGAAGAATGGCATCCAGGGCATTGCAGCTGATGAGCCAATGAATACTACCCCCATCTTTGGCATTCGCCAATGGAACAAGAGTTGCTCCAATATGCCCTGGGCACCTCCAGCACCAGTAGCTGGTGGGGACGAGAGTGAGGCCGAACCATTGTGTTGTGCAAAATAAATTAATAGGTAAATAATTATACGTTTTACTTGCAAGTGCACAAGGTCAACATAGTAGTATATGGTGCAAGTACAAGATCATTCCCACGAGGATTGCTGAATTTTTGTTTAAAAATAAATTCCTTAAGTAAAAACAAAGATTGATTGTTTGAGTGATGATGATAAAAGGTAGGGCTTTTGATATCCACCACTAATTATATGTAGCTAATATAACAATATGCAAATGCTTTGATCATGTTATGCATATCTAATGTTTGTCAACCAAAGGGCATGATGTATACTCCTTAAGCTATAGATTTCCCTAAGCAACAAGTTAGGCATGGCGTATACTCTAACTCTTTTCTTTTCTAAGGGATTTAGCATGATGTATACTAAGTTGTTCCTTAGGAAAGCATCTACTCTATGGAAATCAACAAACACACGAGGCCTAGGGCATGGCGTATACTTTCGGTTCCCCATGTTGATTAACCCAAGAATCCGGTGTGGATATCTCTTGTTACTTATGTTAAACCCAGGACTCGGCCATCCAAATTGATTTAACTAACTAGTCCATACCACATGCATATGTTGATTAGGCACACACATATGAGGAATTAATGCAATCAGGTATTAATCAAGTTAAATAGCACAACAAGATCATCACAAAGGTGCCAATATTGAAATATTAACTAAACATAACTAGGGAGGGCTTCAATCAAGCACTACTAATTAAATTAGCTACACATAAATTTAATGTTAAACATATTCATAAAATAAAAGAAAAGAAAGGAAAAGAATAAACCCGAGACTTGAACTTGAAGAGCTCCTATTCTTCTCCTTACAAAGCATACCTATTCTAGAGGCTTAAGGGTCTATTTATAGGCTTTAGCAGTCCTTGACAAAGTAGTAAACCTAGGGTTTTCATAGGGTTTCAAAACCTATTACAATTGGGAGTTGGAAAACCCTAATATGGAAAGAGGGACATTCTGGCCGCCACTTGGTGTGTCTCCTGCGCACAAGTACGATCGATCGCAACCCGTGTGCGCTCGATCGCAAGTCTGCGGTCGATCCTTCTTCTGGCATGCGCTCGATTGCTCCTGGCCCGCATCGTGCTATGTCCTCTTCTATTACTGCGCTCGATCGCAGGTACCCTGTGATCGATTGCAGTGTTAGGGAGCTCCAATTTTTTCCATCTTTTCTTTTTGAACCCAAATCATCTCGATTTACTTCATTTTCTTCCAAAAGCCTGCAAAAGTATGAAAAACACAAAAAGGAATTAAAATGGCTTAATTATCTAAAACCAAAGGATTAAAACATGCAAGTTAAGGGCTGAAAATATGAATATTTTAGCACTTATCACAATGGCAGGAGATGAACCCGCAACCGAGCCGGAAGCAGCAGAGGAGGAGGCCCCAATCACTTTTTGTGTAGCACAGTACCGCTCACTTAATGAAGAAATGGCGGGCCTTCGGAGAGAGTTGGCTGACCAAAGAAGAGAGGCTCGGGAGGATAAAGTCTTGATGGATAAAAGATTAGTTGCCTTAGAAGAATTGATGCAGTCCATTCTCAGACGTTTGCCACCACCATCTGAAGCATCATCTTCTGGACAGTATTGAGCGAGGACCACCGTCTGGCTGAAGACATTAAACTTAGTGCTCATGGGAGGCACCCGATAGTTTATCTTTTTATTTTGATTTGTTTAGTGTGTTTTAAGTTAAATCTTTTTATTTATCTTTAGTTTTGTTTCTTTTTACTTGTTTTTGTGTTTTCTTATTTTGGGGGTGTGCTATGAGCCATGCTTTCCAAGACGATGTCGTCCATCTCCCAGGTACACTCTTTCATTAATTTAGACACATTGGGGACAATGTGTCATTTAAGTTTGGGGGTATGGGCATACATGTTGTTCACACACACTTTGTCCTAGTTTCATGTTATTTGTTTTGTTTGTTTGTTTGTTTATTTGAAAAAAAAAAAAAAAAAAAGTTTATGCATGATCATGTTTGCCTAAAAATTTTGGTTAATCTAAAAGAATTGTGGCTTGAATTCATCAGTGAGCTTAAGCTTTTGAACACATGATTTGATGAGAGAATTTGTTAGTTTGGTTACTTGTTTAGGACCGTTGAAAAATCACATGTTTGAACTGATCACACAAGCATATTAGCACATAATTTGTGAGGTATGACATGAAGTCTGATATGTGTGTTTCTGTATCTTGAATGAAACTGGATGACTTATTAGATGGACACTTTGGCATATATATATATGATCATTGACAGGCTTTTCACTGAGTAACTAGACCTCTTGCTGCAAAGCATTGAGTGTTCACGTCAAAAGGTGAAAAATTTGGATTTGATCAATGTCATGGTTAGTTTGGTTTTGTAGCCTTTTTGACTCGAGTTAGTAGGTCCTTAGGGGTGTTTCTATACCTAATGCCCTAAATCCATCTGGTCTGGGAGTCATTGACTTAACACTCGCTACATGAGTTAATTGTAATATTACATGGGAGTCATTGACTTAAGGGAACAAACATTGCACAACCTGACCAAAAAAAAAAAAAGAGAGAGAAAAAGAAATATGCCATGGTTGTTCATTGTAATAGGGATTTCAGTGAATTTTGAAATATGGAGACATTACACATTAGAAACACTTGGAAGCCTCATAATTTTGTGCTAGTTCACCTTACACTGTTTTCAAACTTGTGATATTTTAGTATGTCCTTTGTAAGTAATTGAACTTTGAGATTCTAATTCATTGTAAAGATGGAGTTCATCTTTTTAAGCTTGCTAATGAATGAAAATCATGATCTTGAAGTGATGCTTTAATTTTTGAGATAACATGAACTGTGCATGATATTTATGGGTAACATTTATGAAAAACTCCCACGAAACTTCACTCATCCTCTAGGGAATTCCAAGGGGTTTAAAAGGCTTGTTGCATACACTAAATGCAATCGTACATCAAATGAAAGATGGATTTATCTTTTTGTTCTATGTTTTTCATTTTTGTTTTTAGTTTTGTATTGTTAAGGGACTAGCAATATGTAAGTTTGAGTGTGTGTTAAGTGCTAAAATATTCGTATTTTCAGCCTTTAACTTACATGTTTTAATCCGTTAAGTTTTAGTTAATTATGTCATTTTAGCTCTTTTATGTGTTTTCCTTGATTTTGTAGGTCATTGGAAGAAAAAGAAGCAATCTCAGAAGTTTTGGGCTTAAAAGAGCTATTTTGGATTTTGGAAGGCTTTGGTAGAGCGATCGATCGTAGGGGAGCTGCGATCGAGCGCACTACAGGCAAGGATGGGACATTGCAAGACAACCACGATTGAGCGCAAGCACCAAGAGGATCGATTGCACACTGGCTGCAATCGAGCGCACCCGTGCGTGATGGCCAAGATAGCCACCAGCCTTAATAAGGAAAGAGCAATTTTTAGGGTTTTGTAACTTAGTTCGAACTAGGGCTCAAACCCTACGATTTTTAGGGTTTCTAGAGTAATCCTAAAGGCCTATAAATAGACCCTTAAGCATCTAGAATACATACTTTCCAAGGAGAAGAATTGGAGCTCTTCAAGTTCAAGTCTCGGGTTTATTCTTTTCCTTTCTCTTATTTTCAATTTAGGAAGATGTTTAACATCAAACTTATGTGTAACTAATTTATTTAGTAGGCCTAGATTGAAGCCCTAATTATGTTTAGTTAATATTCAATGTTGGCACCCTTGTGATGATCTTGTTGTGATATCTAAATTGATTAATTCCTGTTTTCATGAATTTCTCATATGTGTGTGCCTGATCACCATATGCAAGTGGTATGATCTAGTTAATTAAATCAATTTGGATGACCGAGTCCTGGGTTTAATAAAAGTAACAATAGAAATCCACATCGGGTTCTTGGGTTAATCAACATAGGGAACCGGTAGTAGACACCCATGCCCTTGGCCTCATGTGTTTGTCGATTTCCACAGTTTTATGCTTTCTTAAAGAACAACTTCGTAGACACCCATGCTAAATCCTTTAAGAAAGAAAAGAATTAGAGTAGACACCCATGCCTAATTCGTTGCTTAGTGAAATCAATAGCTTAAGGAGTAGACACCAATGCCCTTAGGTTGACAAACATTAGATATTCATAACATGATCAAAACATTGGCATATTGATATATTAGCTAAATATACTTAGTGGTGGATATCAAAGCCCTACCTTTTTATTATTATCAACTCAAATCCCATCTTTGTTTTATTTTACTTTTGGAATTTAATTTTAGACAAAATTTAGCAATCCTCGTGGGAATGACCCCGTATTTGCACACTATACTACTGTGTTGTCCTCGTGCACTTGCGGGTAAAACATTCAATTATTTGCCTATTAATTTAGGTAAGTAATTGAGACAACAGAAGTTGGCATATAGATGCTTAACACAAATTCTATGATCCGACAATGGAAGCACAACCTCCAAAGCTGGCATGTGCATCAGAAAGACAATTAATATGTTATAAATAAATATTATTTAAGTCTTATGTAAAATTATTGTTCAAAATTAAATGTAACATAACTTACTTTTTGTCTGTCTAAAATGAATGTTGGTATAAAGCCCCGCTCATATAGTCCAAGATTAGACACAAGAGTTTCCAAAAACCATATCCAGGACTCTTTCGTCTCAGCTTCAACAATAGCAAAGGCAATTGGGTACATATTGTTATTCCCATCCCTTCCAATTGCAGCTAAGAGTTGACCCTTGAATGACCATTTCAGGAAGCATCCATCCACCCCTATAACAAGCCTACAACTCTCTAGAAATCCCTTCCTCATTGTAGCTAGAGAAATATATAGTCTTCTAAATTTTGGAAGCACACTAGGGTTTGGTCTGTCCTCCTTCATCATCACACAACTTCCCTTATTAGTCTTTCTCAATGCCTCACAATAATCTCATAGATGACTGTATTGATCTTCAAGCTTACCATATATTTTTTTACATGCCTTTTTCCGAGCCTTATACATCATACTTGGAGTTACATCCACATTCCATTTGTCCTTCACTTCAGGTTGTATGACATTCAAGGACATGTTGGGCTGAATTCTGAACTTCTCAATCAATTTGTTGGCTATCCAAGTTGAGTTCACAATTGAGTTCTTGTATTGCATACCACACACATGTTTAGTCTGCCTAGATCTTACTTGAAATGTTTGTTCACCAGGAATCTGCTTTGCATACACTCGATACTGACACTTGTCATCCTTGCACACCATGATACACTTTCGTCTTTCATTCTTTTTCAACCTAATTTCCTTGCCTCTCATGAGATTGTACTCTTTAACAGCTTCTCTAAACGTTTGTATGTCTAGGAAAGTCTTTTGAGGTGCAACACTGGGTTAACTAGGTCAACTCTGTGAAATTCAAGTGAGTTGGCATATGTTAATTCACCTACCTCATCAGTAATAGGTGGTGACTTGAGTATGTCACTTATAGCCATTTCTGAGTTAGAGTCATCATCATCTACTTCTTCAAATGTTCCTTTATTCTTAGGGCCACTTTCGGACCTAACAAAATCACCACTTGGATGGGCCTCATCGTGATTCTCATCTTCTTCATCACATTCTTCCTCATCATCTTCTTCTACATCACCTTGTTGTTCATCATCACCTTCAGTCTCATTATCCCCATTACCATCACCAGTTCTTCTAGCACTACTAGTTCCAGCTCCACTAGTTTCAGGTCTACCATTGCCTACATCAAGGTCTGCATCAAATAAATCTTCATCATATCTGACCTTTTCTTTCCACCAAGGGTCATTGTAATCAACCTTCCTCTTCATCATCCTCTTCATATTCCTATTCATCACTGTGACCACCCTCAAAACACACAACATATAAATGCACAATAAAACCATATACATGATATCGTCATCTGAGGTTATTAAATGCAAACCACCCATTAAATTGTTCTTAGGTTCTCTAAAGTACATTAAATCCCCTGCCTTGTACCCGTAATTTTTACAAATATCCTCCAATTGAAAAAATATACAACTGGTCAGGATCATAACTATCACTGTGAATAGTAACTTCTCCACCCACATATCACAACCAGAACTCCTGTCGAACCTACCCCCATAACAAACCTCAAACACTAAATTCGACGACATCCTACAAAATGAATGAATAAAATATATGATGAGCGGCTTTACCTATATACAAAGATAATTATATAAATGATGATCGGCTCTACTTCCAAGTATTCCTTTTTCTTCATATGGTCCACATAAGACAGAACAACACAAAGGAATAAGACAACATAGCACAAATGATAATTTTGTCAATTTTCTTGATTCATATTGGCCAACTTTTAGAGTTTTCTAAGATTGAAAGCATTTACAAATCAAGATATTATATATTTGAGAGTTCAGGTACAACATTGTGTTAGAAGATTGGTAGAAGTGGGCAACATTTTAATTTTTAATACATATTTTACAAATGGGCAATGTGAAATTCTTATCTCAATTGTTAAATAGATACTGAGTTTTATAAAATAAACATGGACATGACTTTAAATGATGAGGTTCACAATACTCATGGAAATGAGATGATGAACCATTGGAGGGCATTTTTTTTTTTTTTTTCCTTTCATTAAAGAAAAATAGGGGTTAACATTACATCCCTTTTTATTTTTTTGGCCCTTAAAAGAAGATTATACATCTCTTTTATTGTCAGGTTGGCACACAGTGACCTATAATTACTCGCATATTAACAACTTTGTTTCATCTTTATCATTTGTCGATAGTTTAGTGGATTTGGGGACCACTTTTTTTCACACGACAACACTATACACTTTGGGGACCACTTTTGTTTCAATGCAAACAAACAACTTCACCAAAGGTCGCAATAAAACCAACAAATGCAAATACAGTACAATATGACAAACAAAACAATAAATTAACATCACGTACTAAAGGGTAACCAAAGAAAAACCCCCTCACTAAAACCCCCAAATTACCAAAAACCCTAGTTTTTTGTATGGTGCGAATATATGATTTCAAAAGGGAAAACACTTACCTCGTCAAAATAAATTGTCTGCGTTGTCTCTGTCGAGTGGTTGTCGCGAGGTTGTCACAGAAATGGGTTCTCCATTGGCGCTTTCTCTCGTGCTTCTTTGCTCTTCTTCCCTTCTTGTTGTGGAAAGGGGAAAAAGTTATTGTAGGTTACTTGGTTGGGTTGGGTTAATCGTGGGTGGGTTAGGTGAAGTGGCGTGCGTGCGTTTTCACTTAAGAATGGGGGGCATTTTGGGTAGAAAAATGCTAGAAGTGATCACTGTTCCATCAGTCAAAGCGACTTTGACTGACGGAATGGCCGAATTGCAAATGTTTGGCAAGTTTGGGGGGTGGATTGCAAAAATTGAAACATTGGAAGTCGAATTGAAAATGGCCCCAAACTATGGGGGGTAAAGTGTAATTTTCCCAAAAAATAATAATAAATAAATACATGTAATGGCCCTTCCAAAATTATGGTTCAAAACCCCCAAAAAAATTTTCCCCCAAAAATTCTCACCCCTAAAATGTTTCCCCTTAAAAAAACCCCACTTGGGCCACTTGCCCTCTTTAATAATAATAAAAAAATATAAGCTTTTATCACCTAACACATTCCTAGAAGAATACGAATGCCAAGGAAAAAAAAAAAAACTATTTTGGGTCCCTAGCCTCATGTAGCAGGTCAGAATAATCCCCAGAGCTTGAAGACAAAAATGAAAAATCATAACATTCTGTCAGTAATGTGAGGAGAGAGAGGAAAAAAAATAAGAAAAAATAAAAGATGGGAGACAATTGTGTGGTGGTGGGGAGAGTAGAGAAATAAATAATGAGGGAGGGAGGCGTCCCCAGGGGCAAAATAGTAATTTAATATATATATATATATATATATATATATATATATATATATATATATATATATATATATATTATTACTATTTTGCCCTATGGGAAAAGAAGGATAGAAGAACTAATTGAAATTATTTTAATGATGAAAAGAAAAATAACACAGTAGAACCATCCATGTAGGTGGTAATAACAAGTAAAATAAGCATGATGTAAGAATTTCCAGAGTGATAATGAGAAGCTATCAAAAGATCTGGTTAACAAGAACACTGACAAATTCAAATGTAGTTTAGAAGTAACAAAAGTACACAAGAACAGAACAGATTACAAGTAGTAGGCAGGATAGTTGAAGAATGAGTTCAATGTTCAGGCTGGAAGCTTCTGCCCTACAATGAGGGGGATTCGTCTAAACATTGCAATTTCGGATAGTACCATAAACATTCACCAATATATGTGGCTTACTTAATTATTCCTAGGTCTAGGCATATGAAAATGCATGGCCTAAGTGTCTTCAGCCCCTTTACCTTGAGAGCCCAAGTTCTAATCCCACATGAGCCCAAAATCGTGTTACCCTTGTTTTTCTTTTTAAAAAAAAAAAAAAAATTGGGTTATCAAGTCGGGCTAGGTTATCGGGTTGGGCTTCCTTATTGGGTCAGCCTTTGGTTTCTATATTGGGTTGGCCCAATCGGGTTATCCCACTTAACAAAACAATTTTTTTTTTTTTTTTTTTAACTGGATCGGGCTTGGGTTTAAAAATAAATCCATACCCAAAACTGAAGCTTCAAATCCAAGTATAGGGATAGTACCTGTCACCACTTCTAATCCTCCCTCCGACTCTCTCGAAGGTTTATGAGCACCTTCTTTGCCCACACAGTCCTTACTAAAATGACCAAACTGGTCGCACAATAGCAAGTCCCGGTTGCCATTCTACATGGTCCCCAATGAACCCTGTTACACTTCTTGCACAATTCCGATATCTAACTCCTATGCGGTGAAACTTGAGGGTTATCGGAGGTACATCCTTGTGACCTCTGGGGTGGAAAACGCTCCACTGCCATCCTCTTAGTTGGACCGGCTCCTCCGGCCGAAATACCAGGTCCTTGAGCCCTCATCTTCTAATCCGCGTACTCATCAGCATTCTCGTTCAAGCTCTCCGTATAGATCGAAGCCCGATCCACCAATTGAGAGAAATCACGGATGTCGAAGCAAATCATCATAATCCGAATACGAGAGTTCAGACCTAGTTCAAACTTCTTCACCTTCTTCTCATTCCTAATGAGCAACTGTAAAAACATAGTGGCATACTCAATCACCAACATTCCCCCTTGAACCAAGTCCAAAAATTCTCGCGCCTTTGCCTCCTACATGACTCTGCGAAAGAAGTGCCGATTAAACTCATGCTTGAAGATATCCCCAGTAATGGCATTCTCTGATCTCAAATCAACAACAAGCACCATCTTCTTGTCATGCCACCAGCGCTTAACTTCCACAGTCAGCTTATAAGTAGCATAAGCTACCTTCTGCTCATTGGTGTACCCAGTAGTGGTTAACAATTCCCCCCACATCGTTTAGCCAATTCTCTGGGCTGATATGATTGCTTCTCCCATCAAAGCTCTCCGAATGATGACTACAAAAGTCCTTTAAGGAACAACCAGTTTCTTCAACTGGCTGCCTTGCGACCCTATCTCGATGTAAAGCCAACACTAGTTGGCCAATCGCGTCCATCACTTGACTTCCCGGATACGTGGCTTCGTAGACCGGAATGTCCACAGGCTCGGGGTGAACATTGTCCTCAGGGCTTCCGATTTCTAGCGCATTAGGTCCGGTTGCTAGGTTCCTTCGGGGTGGCATTCTCTGCAACGAAGAGCAGAGTTAAAACTGACTCGTCTAGAATCGAGTGACCATTCTAGGGACTAAGTCCTAACAGCTTATCTATCCTAAACTCTGGTGTGATCATAGCCGAGGTGCACTTTCCCTTTATCCTATAGTCTTTTTAGAGCATAAGGCTTTGATACCAACAGTAACGACCCCGATGGGCAAGTCAATTAACTAGTAATTGATCCCATGGTTTGTTTTCCAGCCCTATCCCTCACTGGACAAGACTCAAGGATTTCAACATCCCTTAAACGAGAGACCTCAGTGGAAGACTTTCTAAACTATTGGAATAGAGAGCATTACATACACAACCACACGTTCATACACCAGAGTAAACAAAATACCTCATAATATAAAGATAATCATCAAATGTACCGGTCATCAGACCATCATCAAAATAAAGGTACAACCCATAACATAATTGTCTTAACAAAATATCAATAGATCAAATCCTAAGTTTAAGTAAGGTTAAGGAGATAAGTGTTAAGTGCTAAAATATTCACATTTTCAGCCCTTAACTTATATGTTTTAATCCTTTGGTTTTAGTTAATTAGGTCATTTTAATTCATTTTTGTGTTTTTGATACTTTTGTAGGCTTTTGGAAGAAAATGAAGTAAATCTTGAAGATTTGGGCTTAAAGAGAGAGAATGGGAAAAATAAGGGCCCCTGACACTGCGATCAAGCGCAGTACCAGAGAAGACACAGCATGAAGCTGGCCATGAGCGATCGGGCGCACGATAGGAAAGGCTCGATCGCAGACCTGCAATCGATCGCACCCGTGCGTAGGAGACACATCAAAGCTGGGGCCAGATTGTCATTATTTCCATATTTGGGTTTTTCAACACCCAATTGTAATAGGTTTTGAAACCCTACGAAATTCCTAGGTTTACTAGTTTGTCAAGGACTTCTAAAGCCTATAAATAGACCCTTAAGACTCTAGAGTAGGTATGCTTTGTAAGGAGAATAATAGAAGCTTTTCAAGTTCAAGTTTCAGGTTTATTCTTTTTCTTTCTTTTATTTTCTTTTATTTTATTTTATGAAGATGTTTAACATCAACTTTATGTGTAACTAATTTAATTAGTAGGGCTAGATTGAAGCCCTAGTTATGTTTGTTAATATTCAATATTGGCCTCTTTGTGATGATCTTGTTATGATATCTAACTTGGTTAATACCTAGTTTCATGAATTCCTCATATGTGTGCCTGATTAATATGTGCATGTGGTATGGACAAGTTAGTTAAATCAATTTGGATGACCGAGTCCTGGGTTTAACATAAGAAAAGAAAGTAATCCACACCGGGTTCTTGGGTTAATCAACATAGGGAACCGAGAGTATACACCCATGCCCTAGGCCTTATGTGTTTGTTGATATCCATAGAACATATGCTTTTCTAAAGAACAACTTAGTATATACCATGCTAAATCCTTTAGGAAAGAAAAGAGTTAGAGTATACACCCATGCCTAACTCGTTGCTTAGGGAAATCTATAGCTTAAGGAGTATACACCCATGCCCTAAGGTTGACAAACATTAGATAGACATAACTTGATCAAAACATTGGCATATTGATATATTAGCTTAATATAATTAGTGGTGGTTATCAAAACCCTACCTTTTTATCATTATCAATTTAAATTCAATCTCTTGTTTTATTTTACTTTGGGAATTGATTTTAAGACAAGATTCAGCAGTCTTGGTGGGAATGACCCCGTATTTACACACGATACTACTATGTTGACCTCGTGCACTTGCGGGTAAAACACCCAGTTATTTGCCTATTAATTTAGGTAGGTAATTATGAAACAACAAGTTTTTGGCGCCGTTGCCGGGGATTGTGGCGAATTTTGTTTAAAATTATTTTCCTTTAGTTGTGTTATTTTAATTTTTACTTTTCAATTTTGTTTTTGTCAAAATTATTTTCTATCGATTCTTAATTTTTCTATTTTCTGTTGCAGATTAGCATTCTGTGATTGCGATCGAACGTCAGCCGAGTGCGATCTAGTGCAATTCCAGGGAGCATCCGGACCAGCAGCACTGAAGCTGCATGACTAAAGAAGCAATTCAATTGATGCAAGGTCGTCGATCTCAAGACTCAACCGTTATTTCACTCTATCCTGAAATTGAATGGACAATTCGACAATGACCTAGAGACAAAGAAGAAGAGGAAGAAATTGAGATGGAAGATTTACAAGAGAATCCAATTGGGCCAAGACCATTGGAGGCAAATCCACCACGGGTGTGGAGACCGATGAAGCAGGCATTCGTTCCAGCAAACCCCCATCAACCTTCATGCATAGCATATTAACTGGAGGTGGAAGGCAATTATTATATTTCTCCTCAAATCCTTAATGCATTGACTCACTTTAGGAGCACACCTACTAAGGATCCCAACTTGCATCTTAAAGAATTCTTTGATTTATGCAAATTGCAACATGTCCAAGGCCTAACTCCAGAGAGACTCAGGTTCGTCCTTTTCCCTTTCTCTTTAAAATATAATGCCAAACTGTGGTACAATTCCTTGCCTGCAGATTCTATCCATACTTGGGAAGAATTAACCACCAAGTTTCTGAAGAAGTTTTTCCCAGCTCAAAAGACAAAACAACTTAAAAGGGAACTTCAAATGCTCCAACAACGAGATGGAGATCTGTTCTTCGAGGCATTGGATCATTTCGATTCATTGCTTCTAAAGTGCCCACATCACAACATCCCTCAAGATGATCAGGTACAAATTTTCTATGAAGGTTTAGATAATACTAACAAGGGTATTGTTGATACAGCTTGTGGAAGTATGCTGATGGAAAAGAGCAGTGAGGAAGCCATAGGGATATTTAACATGTTGAGTGAACACGCTCAACAATTCCCATCCAGAAGGAGGAAAGGTGTAAGGAGCAAATGCAGGAATGAAGAAAATAGCGGAGTGCAAAATCAGATGGCTGCCATGCAAAAGATATTAACTAAGCTTGTAAACTCCATGACTACTCAGAACATCTCTCCCAATCAGCCATCCACCCAATTCCAGGTATGTGCCATATGATCTCAAGTAGGTCATACTACTGAAACTTGCCATTTCTATTCATCTGCAGATCAGGAGCAAGCGCACTATGTGGGACAAAACAATTACCCCCACAAGAACAATCCATACTCCAACACATACAAGCCAGGGTGGCAAAACCACCATGATTTCTCATGGAGTAATAATCAAAACCATCAAGGGCAGTAGAGGAATTCCCAACAAGGAAGCCAACCAATTCAAGAGTCAAATTTGAACAAATTGGAGAATATGATACACAACCTGGTGACCTCACAACAGCAATTCACGGCTGATCAAAAACAATTCAATACAAGGACTGATCAAGCCATCCAAAGACTGGAAGTGCAAATGGGTCAGATGGCAAAGGAGCTGAGTGAGATGAATCTGGGAGAATTTACAGCTCAAACAATACTTAACCCAAGGGGTCACTAGCAATTGGAAGTAGTCACAGTTCTCAGGAATGGCAAAGTCATTGGAACTAAAGAGCCACCTCAAGCAACTCTTGAAGGACCATCAACTTCTAAGGTAAACAAAATGGAGAAGGTAAATGCACCCCCCTTTCCCCAAAGGTTAGTCAAACCAAAGAAACAAAAACAACTCATGGATATCTTTGAGACCTTGAGGAAAGTAGAAATCAATATTCCTTTATTAGATGCAATTAAACAGATTCCTTCATATGCTAAATTTTTAAAGGATTGTTGCACTAACAAAATGAAGTTTCATGAGTATGAGATAGTGGCCTTAACAGAAGAGGTAAGTGCAGTCTTGTTAAGAAAATTACCACCAAAGCTAACAGATACAGGTAGTTTTACCATTCCTTGTAGGATAGAAGACCATTCTTTTGAAAAGGCACTACTGGATCTAGGAGCAGGGGTAAATTTGATGCCTTACACTGTATATGAAAAGCTGGGATTGCGGGAACTTCAACCAACCTCTATCACCTTGCAATTGGCAGACAGAAGCATCAAAAGACCAAGAGGTATACTTGAGGATGTTTTGGTAAAGGTTGGTACATTTATTTTACATGCTGATTTCATTGTATTGGATGTGGAAGAATCCCCTATGCCATCACCTTTACCTATTAGTTTAGGAAGACCCTTTATGAGAACTGCTGATACTACAATAGGTGCGAAAAAGGGTATTGTAAGAATGAAGGTAAATGGTGAGACAATAGAATTCAAAATATTCTATGCATTGAAATTACCTCAAGAAGATTTAGAATGTTTTGATGTTTGTATGATCCAAGATGTTAGTGAGACAGTTTTGCAGGACCAACATAAAGATCCATTGGAGGCCACCCTCACCCATAGTTTCACAAGGCAGGACATTGAGCCAGAACCTAAAGTTGTTACTGATGACATCATTGAAACAGTGCATCACCTTGAGGCCTCTCCAAAATACTCAAGTAAGTATACTCCTCCCTTTAAGATTCTTGAGCCTACTAATACCTCTCTTGTTCCTTCTATCGTCCACGCACCCAAGCTGGAATTGAAGCAATTGCCAGAACTCCTAAAATATGCATACTTAGGAGAAAACAAGACACTACCAGTCATCATTGCTACAAATCTGAGTTGTGGGGAAGAAGAAAAGCTGTTAGGATTCTTAGAGAACATAAAACCGCTTTGGGGTGGACCATTGCCGACATCAAAGGAATAAGTCCAGCTAAGTGCATGCATCAGATCTTCCTTGAAGACGAAGCAAAGCCAACCAGGGATGCACAAAGAAGACTCAATCCTCACATGAAGGAGGTAGTTAAGGCAGAGATCTTAAAACTGCCAGATGTGGTCATCATCTATCCCATCTCAGACAGTAAATGGGTCAGTCCAGTCCAAGTAGTGCCAAAAAAGAGTGGGATCACAGTGGTGAAGAACGAAAATGATGAGCTGATACCCACAAGAGTAACCACTAGGTGGAGGGTATGCATCGATTATAGAAGACTGAACAAGGTAACCAGAAAATACCATTTTCCATTATCCTTTATTGATCAAATGCTAGAGAGGTTAGATGGCCATAACCACTATTGTTTCTTGGATGGGTACAGTGGCTATAATCAGATTGCAATAGCACCAGAAGATCAGGAGAAGACCAACTTCACACATCCTTTTGGCACATTCGCCTACAAAAGGATGCCATTTGGCTTATGCAATGCCCCAGCCACATTCTAGAGATGCATGATGAGCATTTTTTTCAGACATGGTGGAGAAAACCATTGAGGTATTTATGGATGACTTTAGTGTTTTTGGGTCTAGTTTTGATGAATGCCTCCACCATTTGAAGAATGTTCTCAAGCGGTGTGAAGAATGCAACCTAGTGCTCAATTGGGAAAATGCCATTTCATGGTTCAACAAGGCATTGTATTGGGTCATGCTATTTCAAGCAAGGGCATTGTGGTGGATAAGGCCAAGATAGATATCATCTCCAAACTTCCCCCACCTCTGACAGTAAAGGGGGTGACGAGTTTTCTTGGACTGTTGTGCAAAAATATACCTAAATTAATAGGTAAATAATTGTACGTTTTACCTGCAAGTTCACAAGGTCAACATGGTAGTATAGGGTGCAAGTACAAGATCATTCCCACGAGGATTGTTGAATTTATGTTTAAAAATAAATTCCTTAAGCAACAGCAAACTAAAATTGATTGTTGATGAGATGATAATAAAGGGTAGGGCTTTGATATCCACCACTAATTATGTTAAACTAGTATATCAATATGCCAATGCTTTGATCAAGTTATGCATATTTAATGTTTGCCAACCTAAGGGTTAAACCCTAACTCCTTAAGCTATTGATTTCCCTAAGCAACAAATTAGGCACTTGGTCCATGCTCTAACTCTTTTCTTTCCTAAAGGATTTAGCATGGTCTATACTAAGTTGTTCTTTAGAAAAGCATATGTTCTATGGAAATCGACAAACACACAAGGCCTAGGGCATGGATGCATACTCCCGGTTCCCTATGTTGATTAACCCAAGAATCCGGTGTGGATATCTCTTGTTACTTATGTTAAACCCAGGACTCGGTCATCCAAATTGATCTAACTAACAAGTCCATACCACATGCACATGTTGATCAGGCATACACATATGAGGAATTCATGTAAACAGGTATTAATCAAGTTAAATAGCACAACATGATCATCACAAGGCGCCAATATTGAAATATTAATTTAACATAACTAGGGCTTCAATCTAGCCATATTAAGTAAATTAGCTACACATATAATTGATGTTAAACATCTTCATAAAATAAAAACAAGGAAAAGAATAAACCTGATACTTGAACTTGAGAGCTCCTATCCTTCTCTTCCTCTAAGCCTCCATATTCTAAAGGCTTAAGAGTCTATTTATAGGCTTTAGAAGTCATTGGAAAAGTAGTAAACCCTAGGGATTTCGTAGGGTTTCAATCCTATTATAATTTGGAGTTGGAAAAATCCTAATATGGAAATAGGGACATTGTAGCCGCCACTTGGGATGTCTCCTGCGCATGGGTGCGCTCGATCGCAGCCCGTGTGCGCTCCATCGCACGTCTGCGATCAATGCCTCTTTTGGTCTACGCTCGATCGCTCTTGGCGTGGCTCGTGCAGTGTCTTCTCTGATGTTGCGCTCGATCGCAGGTACTCTGCGATTGATCGTAGTACTAGGGAGTTTCTCCTAGTTTTTCTTCATTTTCTTCTAGAAGCCTGTAAAATCATGAAAAACACAAAAAGGAAGTAAAATGGCCTAATTAACCAAAACCAAAGGATTAAAACATGCAAGATAAGGGCTGAAAATATGAATATTTTAGCATTTATCACACCCCCAAACTTACATATTGCTAGTCCCTTAGCAATACAAAACTAAAAACAGGAATGGAAAAGAGAAAACAAAAGATAAATCCATCTTTCGTGGGATGTACGATTGCATTTAGCATATGCAACAAGCCTTTTAAACCACTGGGAATTCCCTAGTGGACGAGTGAAGTCTCGTGAGGGTTTTCCATAAATGTTACCCACAAACATCATGCAAGAGTTCATGTCATCCCAAACTTAAGGTATCACTCAAAACCATGATTCTCATTCATTAGCAAGCTTAATAAGATAAACTCCATCTTCACAATAAATTGAAATTTTAAAATTTAATTACTCACAAAAGACATGCTAAGACATCACAAGTTTGAAAATAGGGTAAAGTGAACTAGCACATAAATATGAAGCTTCCAATTGTTTATAATGTGCAATGTCTCAATATCTCAACGTTCACTGAAATCCCTATTAGAATGGACAACAATGGCATATTTTTCTTTTTCTTCTTCTTTCTTTGTCAGGTTGTGCAATGCTTGATTCCCTTAAGCTTTCTAATTGACCCATGTAACGAGTGTTAAGTCAATGACTCCCAAACCAGATGGTTTTAGGGCATTAGGTGTAGAGACACCCCTAAGGACCTACTAACTCGAGTCAAAAAGGCTATGAAACCAAACTAACCATGACATTAACCAAATCAAAATTCTTCACCTTTTGACGTGAACACTCAATGCTTTGAGACAAGAGGTCCAGTTACTCAGTGAAAAGCTTATCAATGATCATATTTTTCTTTTCTTTTTTTTTTTTTTTTTTTTCACATATCTATATGTCACGGTATCCATCTAATAAATCATTCAGTTTCACTTAAGATAGAGAAACATACACATTAAACTTTCATGTCATACCCCACAAATTATGTGTTAATGTGCTTGTGTAAGATTAGATCAAACATGTGAATTCTCAACTGTCCTAAGCAAGTAACCAAACTGAAAAACTCAATTATTAGATCATGTGTTCAAAATTTTAAGCTCACTGATAAAATCAAATCACAATTTTTAAGATTAACCAAAATTTTAAGACAAACATGAACATGCATATATATATATTCATAAACAAACACACAAAACAAATTACAAGAAATTGGGACAAAGTGTGTGTAAGGTGTTTCCCATACCCCCAAACTTAAATGACACATTGTCCCCAATGTGTCTAAGTAAAGGAAAGAGTGTACCCGGGAGATGGTCGATATGATCTTGAAAAGCATGGCTCATAGCACACCCCCAAACTTGAAGTGAAGCATACTTTTCCCTGCAAAATACTAAAACACATAAACAAGTAAAAAGAAACAAACTAAAATAAAAATAGAACATGAAGAGAATAATAAAAATAACTAGGAGATGCTGCCAAGTGCGCTCGATCGCACATGTTGTGCGTTCGATCACACTAACAGAGTGCGGTAGCCTCACAGATGGAGACCTGTGCTCGATCGCATGTGTGGTGAGATCGATCGCAGTAACAGAATGGAAAACATAAAACTAAAAATGCCAAAAATGCTAAACACAATGAAACAAAATATAATTTAACAATAAAAAGAAAAGGATATGCTATGGGGTGCCTCCCATGAGCGCTAAGTTTAACATCTTCAGCCAGACTTTGGTCCTCTATCAATGTGGTCCAAAAGTGGATGCTCCAGATGGTGGAGGGGGTAATCGGCTCAGGATGGACCGCATGGCTTCTTTCATGGCAGTCAAGCGTTGATTCATGTGGACCTTATCTTCCCGGGCCTCCCTTCGTTGATCGGCGAGCTCTCTTTGAAGTCCTTCCATTTTCTCACAAAGGGCTCGGTACTGGATGGCTAGAATATCAATTGCAGCTTCGCCCTCATCGTCCGTTTCCAGCTCAGATGCTAGTTCGTCTTTAGCCATTGGTTTGGCCTCATCCATCTCTTCCCCAGCTTCTAGAGTGCCTGGGGCATATGGGAGCAGCTCTTATTCCATTGGCGAATGCCAAATATTGGAGTTGTCGTGACTGGCTCGTCAGCTTCAGTGCCCTTGATACCCTTTTTTCGAAGGATATGTGTGATTAAGTATGGGAAGGGCAACCCCCATGAGTGAGTGAACTCTGCTCCCCCAACATGCACTCCATTCCAAAATTTGTAGATTTGGTTCCATATGATGTCGGAGATGGAGTACCATGCATCCTTGTGGAAGGCGTAGAGAGTTTGGAGGAATTGATCACGCCTTTGAGTTTTAGTCCCAAGGGGAAACCATTTTGGAAGTACCGAATCCACGAACCATAGCCTTTGCGGCAACTTGGACCGGCTGCCAGCATTGTGGTGTGCATCCGCATAGAGCCCTTGACACATGTCTTCGATGATTTCTGTCACATAATATCGGGCCGGTTGCTCGGCAAGATTTGTAGTTTCGGGAGGATGCTCATCATTGCATTGCAAGGCGGCAGCTATGTCGACTCTCGTCACATGAACTATTTGCCCTCGAACTTTTGAGGAGATAGCATCCGAGTTGTCACAGTCATGAGAGAGCTTGGGGTAGAATTCTACGACCAGCTTTCGGTAGACGGTAGAGGTGACCGGTTTGAGTAGCTTCTTAAGACCCTTTCGCCTAAACTCGACAACCGCCCATTGAGTTGCTTCGTTGTTTTGGAAATCGTCTCTGATGGCGAAGGTGGTTTCAAATAGTAACTCCCACTCTTCAAAGGCTGGTGGGGGAGAAACAACATGAGCTCCTGACCCTCTGGAAGATGAAGCACGTGTTCTAGGCATTTGGAAGTTGGTTGGGAACTTTTGTCGAACAGGTGGTGTGCACTTCCGATGACTTCAAAGACAACTCCGGCCAAATATGCCTTAAACTCCCTGCAAATACACAAAATCCCAACACAGAAATAATGTGGGTGGAGAACCACCTACAATTGCAAGAAAAATTAAAGAGAAATTGAGGTTGGATGAGTGTTCGGAGTTTGAAGGTTGGAGTGAGAATGGGATGTGTGAAGCATTGTTTTGGTGAAAGATGGTGATATGGTAGCCGGAAAAGGTCTTAGATGGTGGTGATGGAGTGATTTTGGTGAAAGTTGGGTGAAAGAATGGGAGAAGAATGAGTGCCGAAGGTAGAGATGTGAAACGGGATTGTACGGCGCGAGGAGAGAGGTTGTGGGCCATGGGGAAAAAGTGACCTAAATAGTTCGCAAGCCTTGCTGTCCGAGTGCGCTCGATCGCACATCTTGTGCGATTGATCGCATTCGGCCTGAGGTGCGTTCGATCGCACTAATAGAAAGTATTTAGCCCCTCTCGGTTACTACGCTCGATCGCAGGTACTCTGCGATCGATCATAGTACCAGAATGTCAAAAAAGAATTTTTTTTTTTTTTTTTTTAAAAGAAACAAAAGTTTGTGAAAGGTCAAAACATCAGAGAAAATCGAGACATATGTGAAGGAAAGAAAGTAAGAAAAAAAAAAAAAAACAAGAGAGAAAATGTTACCGTCCTTTTAGTGGCATCAGTACCACTAATGTGGGTAGATGCGTGTGAGGGTCTTGCCTGCTCAACGCATCTACTGGTGACTGTAGGACTCCTAGTGTGAAGAGCTGCACTTGAGCTCTTCAGATTTAGGCTCAAGTGCTCTTGTAGGAGTGGGACCTCTTTGAACTGTGACTACCTTCAGCTACTGGTGATTGCTTGGGTTAGGTACTGTTTGAGCTAGGAATTCCCCCTGCTTCCTCTCACTCAGCTCCTTTGCCATCTGACCCATTTGCACTTCCAGCTTTTCTATGGCTTGCTCAGTCTTTGTATTGACATGTTTTTGATCAGCCATGAATTGTTGTTGTGAAGTCACCAGGTTATGTATCATATTCTCCAGTTGGTTCATCTTTGGTTCTTGAGCTGGTTGACTTGCTTGTTGGGGCCTTTTCTGCTATCCTTGATTATTACTCTAGGAAAAATTGGGATGGTTATGCCATCCTGGGTTGTAAGTATTGGAGTATGGGTTGTTCTTGTGGGGGTAGTTGTTCTATCCCACAAAGTTTACCTCTTCTTGTTCCGCAAAAGGACACTTCTCAATGGTGTGATCTAGATATGAACAAATAGCACATACCTGGAATTGTGTGTCTTGTTGCAGAGATGAAGTTTTCAGAACAGTCATGGCCTTGACAAGCATGTCCAATTTCTTTTCTACTGTAGCCAACTGATTAGTTGATCCTCCACTGAGATTCACTTCATACATACCCTTGCTCTTAACTCCTCTCCTTCCTCTTGAACAAAATTGCTATGAATGCTCACTTAATGTTTCAAAAAGTTCCACAGCTTCCTCACTACTTTTTTCCATAAGTGTTCCTCCGTAAGCTGAGTCAACCATCCCTTTATTAGTATCATCTAATCCTTCATAGAAGATTTGCACTTGCTCATCTTGAGGGATGTTGTGATGTGGACATTTTAGGAGTAAGGAATTGAAGTGATCCCAAGCTTCAAAGAACAAATCTCCGTCTCGTTGTTGGAACATTTGAAGTTCCCTTTTAAGTTGCTTTGTCTTCTGGGCTAGGAAGAACCTCTTCAAAAATTTGGTGGTCAATTCTTCCCAAGTATGAATGGATTCTGCAGGCAAGGAATTGTACCACAGTTTAGCATTATCTTTCAAGGAAAAAGGAAAGAGAACTAACCTGAGTCTCTCTAGAGTTAGGCCTTGAACATTCTGCAACTTGCATAAGTCAAAGAATTCCTTAAGATGCAAGTTGGGATCCTCAGTAGCTGTGCCTCTGAAATGAGTTAATGCATTGAGAATTTGGGGAGAAATATAATAACTGCCATCTACCTCCGCTTGATATGCTATGCATGAGGGTTGATGGAGGTTTGTTGGCACGTACGCTTGCTTCATTGGTCTCCTCACTCGTGGTGGATTTGCTTCTAGGGGTCTTGGCCCAATTGGATTTTCTTGCATGTCTTCCATTTCAACTTCTTCTTCTCCTTCTTTGTCTCTAGGTCCTTGTCGAATTGTCCGCTCAATTTCAGGATTGAGGGGAAAAACGGTTGAGGCTTGAGATCGACGACCTTGCATAAACTTGGTAGCTTCAGCACTGCCGGGTCTGGATGGTCTCTAGAACTGCGCTCGATCGCAGGTTGGTGCGTTTGATCGCAGTGCGCTCGATCACACTTGGCTGACGATTGATCACAATCACAGAATGCCAATCCGCAACCTGCAACAGAAAATAGAAAAGTGAAGGGAAACAAAAATTCTTTTTGATTTTTTTTCTAATACTATATTAAAAATTGAAAATTAAACTATAAAGACTAAAGGAAGATAAATTTAAACAAAATTCGCCGCAATCCCCGGCAACGGCGCCAAAAACTTGTTGTTCAAAAATATACCTAAATTAATAGGTAAATAATTGTACGTTTTACCTGCAAGTGCACAAAGTCAACATGGTAGTATAGGGTGCAAGTACAGGATCATTCCCACGAGGATTGCTGAATTTATGTTTAAAAATAAATTCCTTAAGCAAAAGCAAACTAAAATTGAATGTTGATGAGATGATAATAAAGGGTAGGGCTTTGATATCCACCACTAATTATGTTAAACTAATATATCAATATGCCAATACTTTGATCAAGTTATGCATATTTAATATTTGCCAACCTAAGGGTTAAACCCTAACTCCTTAAGCTATTGATTTCTCTAAGCAACAAATTAGGCACTTGGTCCATGCTCTAACTCTTTTCTTTCCTAAAGGATTTAGCATGGTCTATACTATGTTGTTCTTTAGAAAAGCATATGTTCTATGGAAATCGACAAACACACAAGGCTTAGGGCATGGATACATACTCCCGGTTCTCTATGTTGATTAACCCAAGAATCCGATGTGGATATCTCTTGTTACTTATGTTAAACCCAGGACTCGGTCATCCAAATTGATCTAACTAACAAGTTCATACCACATGCACATGTTGATCAGGCATACACATATGAGGAATTCATTTAAACGGGTATTAATCAAGTTAAATAGCACAACATGATCATCACAAGGCGCCAATATTGAAATATTAATTTAACATAACTAGGGCTTCAATCTAGCCACACTAAGTAAATTAGCTACACATATAATTGATGTTAAACATCTTCATAAAATAAAAACAAGGAAAAGAATAAACCCGAGACTTGAACTTGAGAGCTCCTATCCTTCTCTTCCTCCAAGCCTCCCTATTCTAAAGGCTTAAGAGTTTATTTATAGGCTTTAGAAGTCCCTGAAAAAGTAGTAAACCCTAGGGATTTCATAGGGTTACAATCCTATTACAATTGGAGTTGGAAAAACCCTAATATGGAAATAGGGACATTGTAGCCGCCACTTGGGATGTCTCCTGCGCATGGGTGCGCTCGATCGCAGCCCGTGTGCGCTCGATCACACGTCTGCGATCGATGCCTCTTTTGGCCTACGCTCGATCGCTCCTGGCCTGGCTCGTACAGTGTCTTCTCTGATGTTGCGCTCGATAGCAGGTACTTTGCGATTGATCGCAGTACCAGGGAGTTTCCTCTAGTTTTTCTTCATTTTCTTCCAAAAGCATGTAAAATCATGAAAAACACAAAAAGGAAGTAAAATGGCCTAATTAACCAAAACCAAAGGATTAAAACATGTAAGATAAGGGCTGAAAATATGAATATTTTAGCACTTATCATGGACATGCCGGATTCTATAGAAGGTTCATCAAGGATTTCTCCAAGATCTCTAGACCCCTCTGTGCATTGCTAGGGAAGGAGGCCAAATTTGAATGGACTAAAGAATGCATGACTTCTTTCAACACATTGAAAAAGCTGCTCACATTTGCACCAATCATGAGGGCACCTGATTGGAATCTACCCTTTGAGCTCATGTGTGATCCTAGTGACTTTGCCGTAGGAGCTGTCTTGGGTCAACGAATCAAAAAGGTACCTCATGCCATTTATTATGCTTCTATAACATTGAATGATACCCAGCTAAATTATTCTACCACTGAGAAAGAATTATTAGCTGTCATATTTGCTTTGGAGGAGTTCAGACTGTACCTAATTGGTTCTAAGGTTATTGTATTCACTGATCATGCTGCATTGAGATATTTGTTTCCCAAGAAAGATGCCAAACCTAGATTGATTAATGGGTATTATTACTACAAGAGTTTGACCTTGAGATTAGAGACAAGAAAGGCAGTGAGAATGTGGTGGCAGATCACTTATCCCGATTACTCCACGAGGAGGAAGGAGATGAGCTCCCACTGAATGAAAATTTTCCAGATGAGCAATTGTTTGCAGTTGATATCCAACTACAAGTATGTCTAACCAAGAAAGGAAGAGGTTAATATCCATATCTAGACAATACCATTGGGATGACCCCTATTTGTTCAAATTATGCCCTGATCAAATCATTAGAAGGTGTGTTCCAGAAGAAGAGCACTTGAGTATTTTACAGCACTATCATCAGTTTGCTTGTGGTGGACACTTTGGGGCCAAGAGAACAGCACTTAAGGTATTACAATCTGGTTTCTATTGGCCTAATGTGTTTAAAGATGCTTTCTTGTTTTGCAGCTCTTAAGGTATTACAAAGGACAGGTAACATCTCGTCCAGAAATCAAATGCCACTGCAAAATATTGAAGTTGTAGAGCTCTTTGATGTCTGGGGTATTGACTTCATGGGACCATTTCCTAACTCATTCGGTTATTTATATATTCTTGTGGGTGTGGATTATGTGTCTAAATGGGTCGAGGCTATCCCCTCAAGGACTAATGATCACAAAGTGGTTGTGAAGTTTTTGCAGGAAAACATCTTTGCTAGATTTGGGACACCTAGGGCAATCATTAGTGATGGGGGGGAGCCACTTCAACAACTATGCCTTTGCCTCTGTGATAAAGAAGTATGGCATCACTCATAAGGTTGGCACTCCATACCATCCCCAAACCAGTGGCCAAATAGAGATCAGCAACAGAGAGATCAAAGGTATCCTTGAAAGGACAGTGAACCCCAATAGGAAGGATTGGTCACTACGCTTGAATGATGCACTATGGGCTTATAGGACTGCTTACAAGACATCTGTCGGTATGTCTCCATATCGTTTGGTTTTTGGAAAAGCATGTCATCTACCAGTGGAATTGAAACACAAAGCGTACTGGGCCATCAAGAAGTTTAACTTCGATATGAAGCAAGCTGGTGACAAAAGGAAGCTCAAATTAAATGAACTGGAGGAACTGAGGCGTGATGCATATGAGAATGCCAAGATCTACAAGGACAGAACCAAGGCATACCATGACAAGCAACTGGTCAGGAAGGAGTTTCAAGTAGGCCAAAAGGTTTTGATCTATAATTCAAGATTGAAACTCTTCCCTGGAAAGCTTAAGTCAAGATGGTCTGGGCCCTGCTTTATTACACAAGTATTCCCTCATGGAGCTTTGGAGGTTCACAACCCCTAGACCGACCAGTCATTCAAAGTCAATGGACACAGAGTCAAGCCATATCTTGAAGTCAAGTTAGCACCAAGAGATGAAGATTTGGCACTCCAATCTGACCAAAATGCTCCACCACCATCTGGAGCATCTACTTCTGGACAACAATGAGCAGGGACCACTGTCTGGCTGAAGACGTTAAACTTAGTGATCATGGGAGGCACCCCATAGTTTATCCTTTTTGTTTGTTTTGTTTAAATGTGTTTTTAGTTAATCTTTTTATTTTGTTCCGTTTTACTTGTTTGTGTGTTTTCTTTTTTTGAAGGGACAAGTGTGCTTCACTTCAAGTTTAGGGGTGTGCTATGAGCCATGCTTTCCAAGATCATGTCTACCATCTCCCGGGTACACTCTTTCCTTTACTTAGATACATTGTGGGCAATGTGTCATTTAAGTTTGAGGGTATGGGCACACATGATTGTTCACACACTTTGTCCCAATTTCATGTTAGTTGTTGTTTGGTGTGTTTGTTTGTTTATTTCAAAAAAAAAAAAAAAATTTATGCATGTTCATGTTTGCTTTAAAATTTTAAGTTGATCTAAAAGAATTATGGCTTGAATTCATTAGTGAGCTTAAAATTTTGAACACATAATATGATGAGTGAATCTGTTAGTTTGGTTACTTGTTGAGGATAGTTGAAAAATCCCATGTTTGATCTAATCACACAAGCACATTAGCACATAATCTGTGAGGTATGACATGAGGTCTGATATGTGTGTTTCTACATTTTGGATGAAATTTGATGACTTATTAGATGACACTGTGGCATATATATTGAAATAATAATAATAATAATAATAATAATAATAATAATAATAATAATAATAATAATAATTTTATGTGAAATAAATGATCATTGATGGCTTTTCACTGAGTAATTGGATCTCTTGCCTCAAAGCATTGAGTGTTCACGTCAAAAGGTGAGAAATGTTGATTTGATCAAAAGTCATGGTTAGTTTGGTTTTGTAGCCTTTTTTACTCGAGTTAGTAGGTCCTTAGGGGTGTCTCTACACCTAATGCCCTAAAACCATCTGGTTTGGGAGTCATTGACTTAACACTCGCTACAAGGGTCAATTAGAAAGCTTCAGGGAACCGAACATTGCACAACCTGACCAAAAAAAAAAAAAAAAAGATAGAAAGAAAAATATGCCATGGTTGTCCATTATAATAAGGATTCTAGTGAATTTTGAGATATGGAGACATTACATATTGGAAAGATTTGGAAGCCTCATAATTTTGTACTAATTCACTGTACACAAATTTCAAACTTGTCATGTTTAGCATGCCCTTTGTAAGTAATTGCACTTTGAGATTCCAATTCATTGTAAAGATGGAGTTCATCTTTTTAAGCTTGCTAATAAATGAAAATCATGATCTTGAAGTGATGCTTTGCTTTTTGAAATAACATGAACTGTGCATGATGTTTGTGGGTAACATCTCTGGAAAACCCTCACGAGACTTCACTCGGCCTCTAGGGAATTCCTAGAGGTTTAAAAGGCTTGTTGCATATGCTAAATGCAATCGTACACCCATGAAAGATGGATTTATCTTTTTGTTTTTAGTTTTCCATTTAATTTTTAGCTTTGGGGGTGTGTTAAGTGCTAAAATATTCACATTTTCAGCCCTTAACTTACATGTTTTTAATCCTTTGGTTTCAGTTAATTAGGTCATTTTAATTCCTTTTTGTGTTTTCCATACTTTTGTAGGCTTTTGGAAGAAAATGAAGTAAATCTGGAAGATTTGGGCTCAAAGAGAGAGAATGGGAAAAATGGGATCCCCTAACATTGCGATCAATCACAAGTTCCCTGCGATCGAGTGACACAGCATGAAGCAGGCCATGAGTGATCAAGCGCACAATAGGAAAGGCTCGATCGCAGACCTGCGATTGAGCGCACATGGGTTGCGATCAATCGCACCCATGCGCAGGAGACACATCAAAGCTGCGGCCAGATTGTCATTATTTCCATATTAGGGTTTTTCAACTCCCAATTGTAATAGGTTTTGAAACCCTACGAAATTCCTAGGTTTGCTAGTTTGTCAAGGACTTCTAAAGCCTATAAATAGACCCTTAAGCCTCTAGAGTAGGTATGCTTTGTAAGGAGAAGAATAGGAGCTCTTCAAGTTCAAGTTTTGAGTTTATTATTTTCCTTTCTTTTCTTTTCTTTTATTTTATTTTATGAAGATGTTTAACATCAACTTTATGTGTAACTAATTTAATTAGTAGGGCTAGATTGAAGCCCTAGTTATGTTTGTTAATATTCAATATTGGCGCCTTTGTGATGATCTTGTTATGATATCTAACTTGGTTAATACCTAGTTTCATGAATTCCTCATATGTGTGTGCCTGATCAACATGCGCATGTGGTATGGACTAGTTAGTTAAATCAATTTGGATGACCGAGTCCTAGGTTTAACATAAGTAACAAAAGTAATCCACACCGGGTTCTTAGGTTAATCAACATGGGGAACCGGGAATATGCACCCATATCTTAGGCCTCATGTGTTTGTCGATTTCCATAGAACATATGCTTTTCTAAAGAACAACTTAGTATATACCATGCTAAATCCTTTAGGAAAGAAAAGAGTTAGAGTATACACGTATGCCTAACTCGTTGCTCAGGGAAATCTATAGCTTAAGGAGTATACACCCATGCCCTTAGGTTGACAGACATTAGATAGACATAACTTGATCAAAATATTGGCATATTGATATATTAGCTTAATATAATTAGTAGTGGATATCAAAGCCCTACCTTTTTATCATTATCAATTTAAATCCAATCTCTTGTTTTATTTTACGTTGGGAATTGATTTTAAGAGAAGATTTAGCAGTCCTCGTGGGAATGACCCCGTATTTGCACACTATACTACTATGTTGACCTCGTGCACTTGCGGGTAAAAGATCCAGTTATTTGCCTATTAATTTAGGTAGGTAATTGTGAAACAACAATAAGAATCTCCATCATATCTGCTCGGGTGATTCCTCTATCATCCCACATGGACTTCAACCAAACTGACTCCATATCCTCAAAAATGACTCTAATCAGGTCCTGCACAATCACCCACGTCTGCTCCGAAGGCATCTTTGTCTAAGCTAGCTAAATCGTACAATTATTCGTAATGGAGAGAGAAAAACATAAAATCACGGGGTAAGTCTAAAGACTTAGTGAATGTTAACGGATATAATGCCCATGCTAGTTTTTGTAATGAACTCTAATTTTTATAAAGTATGCAACAATTCTATCATGACAGTTTTCTATAAGTGTGATATAGATATATGATATATGCATATGATATAGAGTAACAGTCATAGTTCAACAGTATGGTCTACCAGAGATATTACCCATTCTCAACAGGGTTGGCACTGTCCCAAGGGACCTGTAATACAATGCCGGTTCCCCGACCATTGTAGGCTACTGTACATAATACTAACGGCACGGCCAAGTTCGACCTCGAGTGGCCCACACCGCTAATGATGTCTGTCCTACAGTGACAGCTCATTAAGGCTGCGCCGGTCACAGAACAACCATATAACACACATTTGACCATAAAGCTAATATGTATAATAAGCTCATGACTATTATACCGCATTTACCGGTGTACCATGTCATACGAATTTATCTTATCTGTATTTTACATGCATGCTTTTACAAGTCTCACTTTGTTAACATATTCAGTACAACGTTTTTCTAAAAAATGCTAGAGTTCATGTGCAACAAGTGTAAATCGTGAGAGTTGCAAATATGCATGTTTTGGTATACATAATAGTCGTGCAGTTAATAATAGCGAGCATTATGTGAGTTAAAACTCATCTAGGTCGTACAAATTCTCCGAATATTCCTCCAAACGGTCCGGGTTCCCCAAATCTGTGAAAAACCTTCTATTAGTCCTAATTCCACTAAAACAACTCTATAACAGGAAAACTGGAGCTATCGGACGGTCGACCAAAACAGCATTCCCTGGAATGCTTCAGACCGTACGTCCGGGCTCAACGCCGCTCCAAAGAATTTCAGGTAGAACCTCATTTTGTCTATTCGTCCTCCTATCCTCACTACAAAAAAAAACCTTTTGATTAGTAACGACACTTTAGTAACGTGTCAATAGGCTTGACACGTTACTAAATGTTAGTAACGTGTCAATAGGCTTGACACGTTACTAAATGTTAGTAACGTGTGCGGCGTGTTACTAATTTAGATGCTACTAAAAAATATTTAGTAACGTGTCAAGTTTGACACGTTACTAAAGTATACAAAATTAATGGAAAAATAATAATTTTTTTTTCAAATTTATTTCTGGAATTTTTTTTTCAAACAATATCATGATATTATTTGAAAAAAAAAATTCCGAAAATAAATTTGAAAATTAGATTCCATGATCATGGAATGTGATTTTCAAAAATCCAAACCCATGCAGTAGCAAATCAAAATTTAATTGAAAAAAAAAAATTAATTGAACTTGGAATACTGTAAGAGCAAAAAATTATTAAATTCAAACCCAGATGGTGGAGTTTTGCAACTTTCTGCTTCAACCTGGCCACATCTGCTTCAGCAAGAGCAAATAGAACACCCCAATCGGCTATATAAAACAAAGACCCACCATAAATCAACCAAAAATTATTCAATATCTACCAATTTAACCAATGGGTATCCCAAAAAGGGAGCTGTATTCTCATGGGTAGCATTCAAAATCGAATTTGGAGCAACCCAAATACTGTGGAGAAATTTTTTTTTCGGTCTACAGCCTAAGCTCTGAAATTTTTTTAGGGATTTTAGCTAAATCATTAAGTGGGTATAATCGAAAATTATCCATACATACTATGTTACTACCCCATAAATTTTCCTCAACAATCAGTCAATATAACAGAGATCGATCGATTAAATCAACAACATAATCAACAGATTAACGCATATGTATACCTGAGGAGATGAGATTGAAGGACATGTAGAGGGTATGGCGGCCGGAGTATTGCCGGAGGGAGAAAGAGTGACGGCCAGAGGTGATTTTGGCCGAGAGAGCACGACTGAGACACTGGGCGACAGAGGAGAGAGTAAGTGAGAGAGAAAACGACAGAGAGCTATTGGGAGGAAAAGAGAAGAAGAAAGAAGAAAGAAGAAAGAAGAAAGAAAAAGTGCGGCTGGGATGAAGAAAAAAGAGGGAAGAAGAAAGAAAAAGAGAAAAAGAGGAATTGGTGCGTACGCGTGTTTCCAATGCCCATTTAGTAACGTGTCAACTTTGACACATTACTAAAGTTTTCAAAATTTTTTTTTCAAGTTTTCGATTTAGTAACGTGTCAACTTTGACACGTTACTAAAGTTTTCGATTTTTTTTTTTTAAAAATTTTTTAAGTTTTCGATTTAGTAACGTGTCAAAGTTGACACGTTACTAAAGTTTTCGATTTTTTTTTTAATTCTTTTTTTTTTTTAAGTTTTCGATTTATTAACATGTCACAAATTGACACGTTACTAAATGGTAAAGTGGCAAAAAGTAATGAACAGTAGACACGTTACAATTCGTGTAGTTTTTTGTCATGCCTCCCAAATCGATTTCTAAGGCTACCAAAAGGCTTTCTAAGACTACCTATTTCAAAATAATGCCTCCATGCAATACAAAACACGCCTAATCATAATGAAATGCTAAACTCAACTTTAAACAAGATCAAGGGCATAACCTAGCTTAAAGTTTCAAACCAACAACTAAGCTAATCATGTAAAAGAGTAATAACAACCTAACAACAAGTATGACTCAGAAAGTTACCTCCTTGAAGCCAAGCCTCAAGAATCACTCCTCTTTCTCCACAAAATACACAAAACTCACAAGAACACTCTCATAAGAGGATTTTCGCAGAGCCTTGGGGCGTAGATGGGTGTGTGAAAGATTGAGGGTATGGGGTATTTATAGCAGAGGGCGCTACCAACTATTCTGAAAAGTAGCGGATGTCCGAGTACTATTGGAGCGTAAGTCTGGTACTGTTTACACAGCGGTCCAAAGGCTGTAGCATACGTTCAGGTATTACCCAATGGGTACTTCAAAAGTAGTGTACGTCCGTGTGGTCCCCAATGTACGTCCGTGTATTATTTGCAGGTGTACATACGGTGGTCCCCCTGTATACGTCCTCTACTAGAGACAAGAGCATACGTCCAGCAACCCTAGTGTACGTCCGGTCCGAAAGTCCAAATTCCCAAAATGCCCCTCTAGCGGTCCTTAGTGACCCAAAACTCAAATTCATCATCTAAACTACCTAAGCTTAGTTAATTATTTAGGTCACTACACCCAGTCCCTTCCCTGGAGCTCACCGGTGTCCTCTGCGCCAGTGGCCAGAGAATTGACCACTACCCACTGCTCCTTCTTCCACGGCTCAGGTTCACGATGGTGTGTACAAAAGTTCTCAGTCTTGTTTCATGTACTCATGGCCGTGGCCCGTGGGTTTAGAAAGCTATGGAAAACAAAAATGAGTATGTTTGATTTAACTGCCCGTGTGTTTAGATCATGTTATTTTTTGAATTTTTGGTGCATTTGACAAACCGGGGTCATATTTTCTAGATTTGACTATGATAAGTTTGTCAACATCAAAAAACCATTCTTCTCTATGGTTTTAGATTT